>JAGVSQ010014376.1:0-10637 GCA_022683975.1 Rhyacophila evoluta
TCAAATTTGAGCGAGGGCGGACATAACGCCAAGTGATCGCGCACAAGGGTGAGCGCGCGGGTCTAACGCCAAAGAAGATTTGCACTCACCGGTGAGCGCGCTGGTGTGTAGTGGTTATTCAACACTAAAAAATTCCAACTATTTGAAAAGGGTAGCTCTCCTTGTCAGTTAAAATACAGTGGAGTTCGCTTAACATGAAACCAAGGGGCCGAAATATTTTATATGTATAAAGAATTTCATGTTAAGTGTCACAAGCAGAAAAAAAACTCACCAAAGTTTTTTATTAAAATGAACACTTGTGGTACATTAATAATCTTGTCGACAGACAACACTGTCAAATACATTAGGTACAATTCAAATAACTATTATTCAATAAAAAAACACTTTGTAGCGGAAGTAAAATTTTTTTAATCTGTTGACACTTCTGACACACGCGGCACTAAGTTCAAAGATAAGCTGACTTTTGATAATCGGTATTGCCTTTTACCTAAAGACAAGCAGTACTTAGGAATCGTTCAAAAATTATAGATCTCGGAAAAATAAAAAAAAACATTTTATTGTATTTTTGTTTCAGTATCTCAATATAATCAAGGTGAGGATGGTAAAACAGAACTCTCACTTGTGGCGTTCTCTTGTCGCAATCCAGCATGGCGTGTTCCCCAATCAGCGCAGCGACAATTCCTTCACACACTCAGATCAGGTGTGAACCACGCAGCTAATAACTACTTATCAGGAACACCAATTGTTCATCAAAATGCCTTGGTAAGAATATCTCATAAAAATATCAATAGTAAATTGTAATTTTTTTTATTCACAACAATCATAAGACTGAATTATTATAGTGCATTAAATTAAAGGTAATAAATACTAAAAATTATTAGATACTTAATATTTTGTTTTCAACCAAACATCTGTTAACACATTCACTGCGACATGTATTTATAGAATAGTGTATTGCAGCTTTAGTAGCGAACGTGTTAAGTCAAGTGACAATATATCGTCGCTTTAGGAATGGTTTATCAAATATCAAAAGTAGATGATTTGAAAAACAAAACTTGTTTCATTTAATTAGATAGCTTATACAATATTATATACTGTAATCATAATACAGCAATCATAAATCTTTAAAAAATAGCTCAGATTTATGTATGTTATGAATGTATTTCATCGTCTGAACACTTGATGGTTGGTCTATTCGACAAACCAATCTTAAATATGTCTTAAAAAATAATGCAACGTCATAGCTACTGAAAAAAATTCTTTAAAATATAGTTTTGAAAACTTGTTTCTTAATTCAGTCATTCAAATCTTGTTCACTTTCTTTGGCATGAATAGAGCTGTCAGAATATATCACATTATATAATACACTATACATACATTGAATTCATATAATTTATAATTGAAAATACATTATTTTCATCCGCTGGCTTGTTTATTTTCTCACTATAGGAATAGGAAGAATGTATAGTTTATGTCGTCATTTATTTAGAATAACTAATGAAGGGCATTTGCTCAAAAGCTAAAAAAAGATTAATAAGATTTTCAGATATGATTGATGATTTTTGTACTTATATTGTTAATTTTATTCTCAGTACAAAACAATGTTGGGATCATATTTACACCAAAGTGTCTTTCATGGAGCTGGCGGACCATCTTGTTTTTCTCCTGGACTATCAATGTATCATCAAAGATCTCCAGATATTCATATTCCTGTAAGTATAGTCAATAAACACTATATTCGGCAGTTACCTTTCATAGAATGAGAGTTATTTTACCCATGTCACACATGAAACTAAAAATCTTGCACCAATCATCATAAGATTTTGTTTTAATATAACTTTAATGTGTATTCTATGAATTTAAAACTTTTTCAGGTATTTAATGGCATTTCATTTTAAACTGGATCATAATTTTTTATAGAATGGAAATATTTATCTTCTTTATATAGTGGAATCTCTCTTTAACGAGCACCTTGCGTAACGAGCAAAAAAATAAGTAAAAAAATTGCTCACTTAACGAGCGACGCAGAAAGGGGAAGTCACAAACATATGACGCACTTGTGAGCCGGGACTTCCACGTCATTGCGTCAGTCTGACTCTGCTAAAACAAATGTCTCTAGACAGCTTTTTAGTAAAAAAGAATTAATTATTTGTCATAAATTAATAAATAATACGCTAGTTTCGATTTTTAAAAATGTTTTCATCCATGTTGTTACGATCTTTAACAATTTACAAATATGTAATTTTATTTGAATAAATGTTAAAAAAAAATATTTCGCATGGAAGGCATTATCGTGTTTTATATTGATTTATATGAGAAAATTAGTTTCGCTTAACGAGTGTTTCACACAACGAGCAAGATTTTGGAACGAATTATGCTCGTTATGAGAGGTTCCACTGTATAACTATTTCATATTTTCATATTTTGAAGTATATTAATATACTATAACTTTTATCCAGTATTTTTTTGTACTACATAACTTAGAGAAATGTGGAAATATTGATACTATCGCTGCATCACTAAGTACGTTTACCCTTATTTATCTCTTACCTGCTGTACATTTATAATTATAGTCTTAATAATATGATAATCATCAGTGAATTTATCGATTTTTTTTATACCATGTTCACTCCCAAAGTGGAGCATATGGATCTAAACAGTATAAAGATATCCACTCTGAAAGTGGAGTATATGGATCTCCGCAGTGTGAAGACGTCTTGACAGATTATTTTTCACGAGAATTGTTTGCCAGATAATTGCTCAACTCAGTGGGCATCCAGTCCTGCATTTTTAGATTTTTAAAATCCTACAGATGGGGAATCCAACCTGTTTCCCCCGGATCGCTAGGTGCGCACGCTACCAACTATACCAACTGGGGAGACAATCAATTTTATCGATTTTACAGAATTTAAATTCTGTTTTTGATTGGACTAATTTAATATCTATGCTACTTTATTGCTTTAATTTTCACAAAAGTAAAAAAAAGTCAAAGAAGTATATTCAACATTCACAATTTGGTAACAAGATTGAAAAACTTTTTTATTTTCTTTTTTTTCATTGCATTATAAGAAATTGTTGATAAACTACTCAGTTTTTCAAGAAAATCTCAAAGATATAAAAGCAATATAAATCCCGTTTATTTTCAAATTTTGTCAGTTTAGATTAAATAGGTAAATGGTTAAAATCAAAAGATACTGTTTACATATTGAAAAGTAAAAAATGCTTATGTTTTTTTCTTTATAATAGACTATGGATGAAAGCGTTCGCCAAGAAGATTCTAGAAGTATTCACGAATCTCGTGGAGCAATTATCCCTGATAGAACAGACAGTCTTGCCGGTGAAGAACAGGATATGTCAATCAGCACGCTTCACCTGTATGATGTTCATATATCAAAGGTAAAAACAATTAAAATCTTATCTATAAGCAAAAAGTTATTTGATATTTAACTCCATATAAAAAAATATTGCAAGAATTTATTCAATTTACACATTTATACATATAGCACATGCCGAAAGTTTAAAGTTGAAAGCTGAAAAGAAAGAAGTAATAGGGTGCGAGACCTGGGCTGTCAGCGGGATGGGTCAGGAGCTCTACCTTCTCAGAACACAAAAAACCTTTGTCTTATTAACGATGTGAGATGAAGTATTCTGCCCTGCTAAGTAAAAACGCAATATTTTGCGTGTAATTATTCCCTATCTAGATAATGTGTTTTTACTTAGCAGGGCAGTATGGTCATAGTGCGAGATGATACAGCCTATGGCTATACTTAAAAAAATATAACATTCGAAATTCAAATATTTATGAGCAGCCAGGAGTACAAAACTTTCAGTGTGGCCTATGTATAAAATTCTCTACTAAAAAACTTTATATCTGTATATCTCTCGCAATATGTGAGATCATTAGGACCTTCTTGCGCAGAAAGAAAACTAGACAGAGGTTACCATACTTTCCATCAGCAGTTACTTAATAATTGTTTCCTTTGATATTTTAAAGGTTCAACTGCCCGCATGTGTATTACTCTACTTAGAAAAAGTGCAGTATTAGGCAATATCATCAGTTTCCCGAAAACATAATTGAAAATATTATAAAATTGCTAAGCAAATTGATACATCATTACATAAAACTCTTTGCATAGAGCATTATTTTTCTAGATTAACTGATGTGACCTCTTTTCAATAGAGGCAATCTGCATACATTTAAAGTAACCATAATTGTGAGAACGTCAGACATATTCTAAACATCAATTTTTTTTTTTTAATTTAGGGTGCACAAAGGCTGGTTACTGCTGGGCATAGCATGTCATTCATGGAAACCCGACCCATGCAGTCCACAAGTGGAAATAGTAGCAGAACTCGACCTCAACCTCCTCCCCTATCCAATGAAGATACCCCACTCCTAAAAAAAACTCATCCATAACACTCACCTCAATGTGAACATTGGGTGTGACCTTCGACTCATCCCATTTAGGCATACATATTATGGCTGGTCCATGAGTAAAACAGGTTTCTCGATTTGACCTGACAATATAGAAGAGTAATAATTAATATAGAAGAGCACTCCAATCAATATTTTTTATTACTATATAACGTGCAAGGGATGTACAAATTTTCTGCTTATGGCCTAGTTGTATTTATTCGCTATGTGTTAATTCAGTGCAATAAAATTACATTTTAGTGGACAGTGATGCATGCAATATTTATCACAATACTGACATATAAATAAACAACATATGTCAACTTAAAATTATTAATGAACTAAAATTTGTACCCATAATATATTCAATAATTTCATGTTTTTATTAACATATTGTCTCATATATTATGAATTATTTAGCTTTAAATTTATCTTTTTGTTCCAAGAATTAGAAGAATGTCTGATAGAATGTTGATGAACTCTTCTCATTTAAAATTTATAATCAATTTACAGTAGAACCTCAATATAATGGACTAAATTTCCGGTCAAATGTGAAAATTATTAAAAACATTATAATGTTAAATATATATGTAAAGCCAAGTATTACCCTTGTAAACAATGTTCTGCACATGATAACGTCATCTCATACCACTAATGTTTTGATCAAAAAAAGTGCCAAAGCAAACAGTTTCTATATAAAAATGAAGAAACAACTATTTTTTGCAAGTGAGTATATATAATTATATTGCAAAAATCAAAGCGAATCATTCATACTTGTTTTGATACTATCTATGACAAACTAAAACTAATAAAGAATTTTACATACATAGTTAAAATGTCAATAAATAAGTAAAAATATGCTCTAAACTTACTGTTTATTTGAAAATAAGTGTATGTATGGATCATTACTAAATGGAAAGAAATAATTTCTCGTCAATACCTACATTTAAAATTGCTCTGGTTCATAAATTATTTTTACAAATATAAAGTTATATTTCTTATCGTCTATACAACAAAAAATCTAAAACTATTTACTACTTAGGAATATATTATTATAATGCTGTGGTCAGTTAAAAAAATTGATACAAGAAACATTGTTATGTAAAACTTTCTGAGGTAATAAATATATTTTTTCAAGTGCTATATTGAGCCATAAATGTGATGATGATAACTCGAAAATAATAGTCATAAATTGAACCAACTTTAGTAGAATAACAAAGAAATAAATGCTCAAGTGTTGAATTTCTGGGTGTTAGTAAAAAAAACGCATTCAGAAAATCATATTTTTATATAATGGACTTTCAGCATTAATGGACTCCCCCTCACCGACATTAGTCCGCAATATCGAGGTTCTACTGTGCAGTTTTATAAATAACACTGCTGATATTTTGAAATGCTCGTTTTTTAATGCTTTATTGTGTCCATTAATCTCTCTCACCTTAATCAATTTAAAAAGAAGCATATTTATTATATACATTTAATACTAGTTTTTTTTTTAAATTAAAATTTCTAAGTCAGTTCTTAATTTTAGTTTGAGATACTTACTTGTTCTTTTACATTAATAACTCTTTGTGAATAGCTTCATAACAATCAGTACTAATCCATTAAGTTCGTTTACACAACCAAGACTGTCAATTTGTATGTATACACTTCTCATAAATTTATAGCGTTGTTAAGTAAGTAATTTAGGTTTTAAACCTCTTAACCGAGTAATATATTAGTTCATATAATTGAAAACATATATTTACGGCTGGTAATTATTTCTATAGGATGACAAGATATTTCGTCACACCCATTGTGCCTATACCTACCCATAGTAAATGTATCGTAACACCAAATAGATTTGCTTTTTTGTATGACGAAATATATCATCAAATCCGGTTAACATGTTTAATATGTCGCAATAATTATGAGTATAAATAAACACATAGCATATCATCATTTTGATGAATTCACGACAATATCTGCTGCTATCAAGCATGATGCAGTACGTACCTAACATTTTTTCCTAAATAAGAACCATAGCTATAATTAATTATTTGTATAATTATATTCATCTTTTAATTTGTTATCAAATATGTTGTATTGTATATTTTGAATATAATATAAATGAATTGTAAAAAAAGTGTACCTAAATCAACTATACAAGTATAATGCAAACATAAATATTTATTATAATGAACTGTCTAAACATTTGTAAAGAAATAGCTGTTCAATAAATGCATAGCTAACTTAAGAGTTATATTATCTGTATATATTCCCAAATTATAATATTAGATGCTGATTTTTCATTACCAATTGAGACAATTATTTATCACTGAAATGAATTCGGTGCGCTGGAATTTTTAATGATTGTTTTTGTAAAATAAAAACATAAAATTAATTTTAATTACCATTAATTTCATCTTTGTGAAAATTCATTCATGCAAAATAATAACAAACATTATTTTCACAAATTATATTTTTTACTGAGACTGATTTCATTAATGAAAATATAACATGAAATCAGTCCTATATAGTCACATCTGTTAATTAATTTCAATGTTGGAAAGGGTTTCTTCTAATATAAAACAACCATTATGTAATAAGTAAAAATAATACAATCCTATATGTAATATCTACATATAATATACAATGGTCCGGAAAATTTTTAAACTGTTGATGCCACATATTTGTTTATTTCAAAGTTCATTTTTTGAATAAAAAAAATACCCACCTTTAAAATTTGGATCTCTACAGTTTGATGACTTATATATTTCAAAACTCTCTAACTTAAATTTATGGGCAATGTATGTATGTCTTTTGGTGTCCATTGTAACTGATTGTGACTGTACACATAAAATACCTTTCATACATATAGAACATAAAACTAGTGTTCAATGCATAATTTATGGTTGTGATCATTCCAAATGAGCTTTTAAGCATTCAAAAATTTGCTTAAAATTAAATTCACCGAGCAAATTTTGCTTTCCCTTTTCCTTCATGGGGTTTGCTGCCCCCACATTTGTACTTTTAGAAATTATTTTGTATGCTTACCATCAGCGTAAATAAATGATACTATCATACGGTAAAAGTTGTGTATTTATTTAATTTTTAACATAAATATAACATTTTAATAATATACTAGGGTACGAAAAGTCATTTCACTAGAACCCTGTTTGATATAAAAATCTTCTATGATTTATAGAATAATAATAATATTCTTAAATAAATAGCGAAATTAATGTCCATATCAAAAATTAACCGACAGAATAGTATTCCACTTTCTTGTTTATTGTTATGTTGTCATTTACTAAAAAGATTCCAATCCCAATTTGGAGGAGGAAAATTTATTGAAAATTCTTTTAATAATAACATTTTTATAATGCTTGATTTTAACTGTTTTTTGTTGAAAAAAGAATACATATTTTGTGCAGGAAGCATATTTTTACTCAACGAACTGGTGGTTAACGTCAGGACGGGTATTTTTAACTTTACACCAATTCCACTTCAAAGGTGAGAATGGAATGTCTACTTGGTTATTTCATAGGGTTATTTATTAAAATCCTCTTGTAAAAGGTTCAAACTACAGACACATCCACAAAAATAATAATTATCATGAGTATATCTAGTGTACTTAGACATACTCTTATGTAATGCCTATCTGTAATACAAGTTGACAGAAGTTACAGTTTTCAATAATAAATATCAATGAGATGGCGGTAAAATTAAAATTATATTTGTCTTCTTCATAACACTTCATGTATGAGCGGAAATGGGGACATTCATTACCAATCGACATGATTTCTTTAAGAGTTCTTTCGTTTGATTGTGTATGTATCTTTTTCTTTTTTTATGTGACAATGAATTTATAGTGAAAATGTTAAAATCACACCTGCTTTTTTATCATGCTTAATTATTATCATTGCATGGGTGAAAGAATTGATTACAAGTGTCTCCGAGTTTGTGGTAACAGTCTAAATTTCATTTAAAAATAACTGCTATTTTAGAAGATACAGTAATTTTTGTAAAATATGTTTTTTTCCACTTTCCGAATTAATAACACAGCTCGCTCAAACTAAGTGGATATAAGACTTTAAAATAAAAATTAAATTCTAATCCAGGACACTAGCAAAACTGTGATCAATAGCAGTGCTTCTTAAACTTTATCATACTATGGCCCCCTAAATTAGATTTAAAAAAAACAAGATAATCTTAATAACATTCAATTATATTTATCAAGCAAAAATTTTTTGAAAAATTTCATCGCTACTGGCAGTTTGGAAATCAATAGCACATTTTGGTTCAAATTGTTTTTTTATGTGCAAAAGTAATCTACAGCATTTGATACAATATTGAGGCGATAATAATATTGTATATTATAATATTTATTATGTCTCCAAAATTATTTCATTTTTGTTATGAATTAATGTTTATGGCAACTAAAAATTACATTGTTGTGTCTGCTGAACAATAATCAACAAAATTTACTATAGATATAGGTCACTGATTTCTTAAAGAGATCAATTATTTAATCAAAAAAATACTTTTACACAGTGGATACGTTCCAGCATTATATTTGATAGCACTCCTGATTGTTCCCATAAGGAGCAGTTGCGAGAGCGATTTATCGATTTTATTCCATCAAATGAAAAATGTGAAGAAGACCTTGCCAACAACATACTAGACAAATCAATAAAAGATTGGTTAGGGTTGATTATAGATATATAAGAGGACAAGTATACGACAATGGAGCCAATATGGCTGGGATATAATATAACGATGTGGAAACCCACATATTACGAAGAAATAATCTCTCCAAATTTGTTCCATGTGCCTATCATTCCCTCAACTTTATAGGGAAACATACAGCCAGTAATAATGTAGAAATAGTAACATTTTTTGGTGTACTCCAAAAAATTTACAACTGTGTCAAAAGTCCCTCATGGTCAAAAAAGTACAGCGACACATGGTGGGGTTCCAAAAAAAAGCTATTTCTGATTTGTATTCAGAAATTGGTAATGTTTTATTTCTACCGCAACAAACATCTGAAAATGCTTCTTATAGCAATGGTGTAGCTTCTGAAAAACTGTTGCTTACTAGCATAACATCTTTCAATTTCATTTTTACTTTTATAATGTTGTAGAAAATTTTAGAGAAAATAAATGTCTTAAATAATTAGTCGTAAAACATAACGCAGTCTTCGTAATTATTAAAAATTCGATAGTCTAATGGTTGAATGCAAAGAAAAATGTGCAATTCTTGATATACAGTCCTTCCCATGGAATAAAAGAAAGCGCCGAAAAATAATATTATCAGGTGAAAGGGATACAGATGAAGGAGCAAATTTTTAAGCTAAAAATCAACTAAAATATTACTTTTACAGATTTAAATGATGTGATCCTAAACCAGTTGAGTAAAAGATTTGAAAATATGCATACTATAAAATTATTCTTAGAATCTTTATCAGGAAAAGATTTGGATGAAATGCCATTTAAAAAGCATATGCAGAG
Source organism: Rhyacophila evoluta (assembly GCA_022683975.1). Taxonomy (NCBI): domain Eukaryota; kingdom Metazoa; phylum Arthropoda; class Insecta; order Trichoptera; family Rhyacophilidae; genus Rhyacophila; species Rhyacophila evoluta. The sequence continues at coordinate 9,907 of JAGVSQ010014376.1, forward strand.
AGTACAAAGAAGAATTAAATTACATTCAATTGCAAAATGAGATAGAAAGTTTTACAACTCAAGCACAAATTATTTTTTTAATTTAAAAAGTCTTCATCTTAAAATTCTGGAAGCACTGGTTAAATGGGATTTATGCAAATCATATCCAAACATAACTTCTTTATCTACCAGTAACAGTTGCTGGTGAAAGAAGTTTTAGTAATCTAAAACTTATCAAGAATTATTTAAGATCAAGTATGAACCAAATTAGGCTTAGCAGTCTAAGTTGATTTTTTATAGAATATGATGTATTTACTGACATGAATTTTGATTCAGTCATTTGATTTTACAAATCCAAAAACACGAAAAATTAAAAATATTTAAATAAAACGTTATATATTTTAAATAATATTCACATGTATGTATTTGTATATATTTTAATAGACATGATTTTTTCTATATATTTTGATGAATTTGAATAATATTTTAACTATCTACATCAGTGGTTCTTAACCTTTTCGAAGTCGCGGTGCACTTTTGATGTGGTGCACCAGAATTAACCACTTCCCGGTCACGCCCGAGATAACTCAGGTATTGAAAGTGTTCAAAAACTGATGAGCCCGAAATAACTCGGGCAAACTTAATATTAGGTTGGAAACAATGAAACGACAGTTTGTGTTGAACGTTTAATATATGTCACACGTGTTTGGTTTTCTAATATTATATTTTTCGGTCATAACCAGTGGCGGCTC
>JAGVSQ010014377.1:0-10636 GCA_022683975.1 Rhyacophila evoluta
TGTTAAATAAAATAATTTAATATTTTAAAACTCATATGTGCATAGAAAATGACTTAATCACCTTTGAAGTTATATTAATTTCGATATGAAATTTACAAACTGTCCATTAACATACAGTAGTATCGTCAAAAAACTTAACATTTAGTTTGTGAAACATGTACATACCTAGGTTTTTATACACACTCTTATAATTTATAATGCATCATTTTTAGTGGGTTTGAAAATATTATGTCATTGCCCATATAAAACAAACAGTTGAACAATAAAATCTTTTATTATGCTGTTAATTTATTCCACCGGTGAGTTTTGTTACTTTCAATTTTTAATGCGTTGGTGTTTTTATGCACTTCGTAGGATTTAAGATTTGAAATAAACGAATGTCAGAAATAAGCTCAAATAAAACAAGCCCGCAACATTACGAGGTAACATCGAGCCGTATTCGGTAAAAACCCGTATGTGTAAAATTGAATTCAATTGGATTTTTTTCGAATCTTTGTCACTATACGTATTATATATTTTCAGTTTTATATTGAACGCGTTGATATGTACATTTTATTATTTCGCCCAAAAAATTGTCGTACCATTTTGTGAATTTTCGCTAAATTTTATTTTTTCCTAAAAGAAGTTATAAAGATAGATATTGTGCAATTGGAATATATTTGTGTTTTTGTATGTTTCACACTTCAAAATGGAAGATGATCGTAATAGTCCGGAACAAGCATCTGAAGACAAGGATGATTTAGAGACCTTGAGAAAATTATTGAAAAAAAATTAGAAAAAATTCAGTACGGTTCTTAATTTGACTCACGTGTAAAACATATATAATAATAAAAACATTATAAAATAATTAAATACTCTAGAATGACAACCCTGACTGAAAAAAATATCACAGTTTTCCATGAAAATCGAATACAATCGATGTTTCCATACATAATATGTGATTATAATTATACATTATATATGAATTCAAGTTTTTGTATTTTAATTTTTTTTCCTAAATGTGTGGCGTATGGATGTTAATTTGATTTTAAGTCGTGACGATCAAGTGGTTAAAATTGCCGATTATAGTGTTTCATTAGAATTTTTGTAATCACGTTCAAAAATCATCGGAGTAATTTTATATTGTCAATGAATTTCATAAATATATTAGGACAATTCTAGCATGACATTTATTTTTCTATTCACTGTCGTAGTTTGCTAATGACACTTATGCGTACTATTATCTGTACATGTATATTTATTATATTAATTATATCATAATTATGAGCTATGCAGGTATTACACATTTCGTATGCAGTGTACTCTCGATTATCCGGATGTGGCTTCCCGTTTGCGGGTTATCCTTGCTTAGTGTCGAAATAATAGTATTGTAATATTGTAAATAATTGAATGATATGAATTTCTCACGATTCAAAAATAACCTTATTTTCCCTTAAGTATGTAAAATACAAGAAACCATAAATCTATTAGGAAGTAAAAATTTAGGCGGCTTTAATCGAAGGGAAATTTTTGTTAAGTAATTAAGCAATTTAAATTGGCCAAGCCACAACAGGCCACAACTGACGACAAACAATATTTCTTCGGTAATGATAAATTATCTATATTTCATATATTTACCGTAGTTCGGATTATTCGTGGTTTTCGATTATCCGGGCCCGTCCTCCCCACCATTTGAACGGATAATCGAGAATACACTGTATAACCCAAACGAACTCAATATTATATAGTTAACGCTATTGCCATAGCAACAGTTTGCAACAAGTGCAACCATTGGCGATAGTGCCGTGTTAGATCGCGCTTATTAATTTCATAATAGTATTCCACAGAATTTTCACCTGTTAATCCTTGAAACGCAATTTACTAAATTGCTTGTTACTCGAATATTCGTCTCAATATATCGGAAATAAATAGATTTTTACTTTTTGCCGGCATTGACTATCTTAAACTTTAAATGAAAGAGATTATTGTAATTGTACAACTCAACAACCAAAAAAAAAAAACAGTGCATACTGTTTTTACCGAGGAAAGTTATCCTGCTGTATATGTAGGCATTATTTCAATGTCCATACATAATATAGTTCACACACAAATATACCACTCATTAAAGATAATACATTATCATCATAGCTTGTTAAAATTTGTTCTCTATTGATTGCATGAAGATGTATCATAAAACAGGTTTAAGTTATTGCTAATCAACCAACACATTTAGTATTGTTATTGATAGGTCGTATGTATGTATATTATAGCATTGAAAAAGTATCGTAATTATAAAATGAAACGGATATGATGTGACACACTCATTCAAGTTTGAATAAAAGTAAAAATATTATATTTTCGTTTTTCGGTCATGCAATATATTTTTGTTTGCTTGGTCTTTTCTGAAGTTCTCAGGACGTTAAGTGAAGTAATTGTTAGTATTATAGATTAGTTTTACTTACACTCGTTTTATCATCAGTGGCGGAATTTTTCCGTTGGGCGCACCGGGTGCGCGCCTAGGGTCTCACAATTGAAGGGGCTTCTAAATTAACGAAAAGCGGGGCTCATAAATAAATATTCAAGAAAATTGGGATATAAAATGACATGATACATGGAGGCTTCAAAATTATTGTAAGCGGTTTCCCCAGTTGGCCGTGTAAATTACAGATATCTAATCAATTATAATATAATAACGAAATCAACTCCGAAAACTATTCTTTGAAGTTTTCTTCGTGAAATATTGGACATATGTGCTCTGTGAATTTGGCATCCAATAAAGATGAAAATGTCGTGAAATGTATATTTAATCATTATTCATGTCCAGGATTAATATTAATTTCAATACAAATACATACGCACATGCATTTGAATACTTAGTAGGATGTTAGATAATGCTGATTTGTACCCCCGCTGACGCACCTGACTGTAATGTAAATTATTTGGAAAGAAGAACCGCAACACTATACCTGTATAATGTGCAATGGAGTCATCAGTTATAGTTTAAACAATTTTAGAAATTAATACTGCGGCATTCGATTCGAGGCGAAATATTTATAAAGCATCAAATAGTGTAGTGTTAATGCTTGGTGATAATATTAAAATGCCAATTGACATAATAAATGCTAGTGCACACAATGCTTTCAAATTCTTACGAAGTTCTATCTCCAGAACACGAAGATCAAAGTATACTATAGGCATTATTATGTACTTGTATGATGGAAGAGCAGGTATTCTACGCGATGTTTACCTATAATTAGATATTAATTGAAATGACGCGATCGAATACTGTGGTACATACCGGTTCCTGAAGTATATACAATGACATTGAAAGTCAATTCTCGTACGTGGTATGTGGTGTTTGCACATTAAAATTATCACATTTGTGATTGACTACAGAATCCTATTTAGCCATATTATTGCTGACACAATTGAAGATATATAATATGTATTAAGTGAACACATTCATTATACAAATATTCTTCTTGATACAATCAATTCATTTGACTAGTAATGAACAACCTCTGAGGTGTGCGCGTGTGCGTGTGCCTTTACATCTGTTTGAAATTGTCCGCATACATGTTTCCATCATCCGCACACATTTTAAGGAAAGGAACCATTTTTTGCTCTGTGCAATCATATACTTTATGATGGGTTTGCAGTCTATTAAAACTAAATCAAGAAATAGAATGAACGTTGATCATTTAGAATGTTTGTTAGGCATAAAGTTGTACATTTCATCCGGACTAAACGTTGACATAATGTAGTGCACAAATATTGGATACAGGGTGGACAGGAGAAAAAAAACATTAATGAATAACACGTATGTAATATGAAATAGTGTAGATAAGTTTTGTCATGATACAGGCGGGTATTACATCACCAAAGATCTTTGACAAAGATATTTTACGAAAAAAAATTTATAAAATATTTTACTTTATAAATGTTTGTTTTATAAAATGTAATAGCATGGCATTACCTTTTATAGTACTCAGTAGCCTGAATGTACGATGCAACAGTTTCCCATGCTTTTGTATTTCTCTTATTGCATCAGGAGGCATTAACTCTGCTATCTCCACCATAACTTTTTGCTGTGAAACACAATTCAACTCCATAAGTTGCCGAAAACCATAAGACGCTCCTTAATGCTGATAGGATTTCTTAAATGTGTATTTTGTCTGGAGATTAAGGGCGATTTTTTCCAAGCTACAAATTTGAAGGTATCTTTGTCCATTCTCAGTTAGTTTTTGTTTACATAATACTATATGTAGATACAAATCAAGATGATGTAATTGATTCACCTACAACATGTGATTACTAGCAATGATAAAAAAATCTATATAAATGACCACAATCTAGATAGCATTAAAATGTTTTTTTTTTGTATGTTATCGTTACGTTGTAAGATGTACTAGATGTTCAACATTGTCACTTATTCTTACTCTTATACTATGACACATGCCGACAAATATTATTTATGTATCTGTATCACTGGAAGTAAAAAAAATCATATTTTAAAGTACTATCACAGGGGAGGGGGGGTATTTCCAAAGTGAACTTACATATTCCACTGTGTCATAATTTAAAAGTGAACAATTTGTTTGAGTATTTTTTCTATAAAATAACCACACAACCTGTTTTACAGTGTTTACTCTTGTTTTTAATATGCTTGAAAATTGATTTTTTCTACCGATTTGCATGCTAAATGGATAAAAATACTTGTTCAAATATTTTCTCTTGTAAATTTTGGCACAGTAGATTAATTTCACTTTAGAAATACCCCTCAATGTATACGGCTTATCCATAAACTTATAAAGTCTTTTTTCTTTCGTAAATAACATCGTGCAAACCACCACACGGTCGTCTGGTCATTGCAAAATGTCAAATTAATATGGTTTTAATCAAAGGTCTAAATACTTAAACTGTTTACTGTACATTGCTTATATTCGATTAACCCGAGCGTTGAAGTCTTTTGGGAAGGCGATATTGGGTTCAGAAGCATTTAGGGGCGTTTAGGACGTTTAAGGGTCGATGGTGAAGAAATGAATACATTATACATAGCCAAAAAACGAGAAAAGTATTTCAAGGGGTGGGGTGGGGTTGGCTTCTTATAGAAGAAATGAATAATTACATTACACAAGCTAAAAAGTTGAGTATTTTTTTTTGTCAAAAAAGATTGGAAACCTATTGTTTAAAATTTTCTCACCACTGAGGAACACATTACACAATATTTATGCGTATTATGTTTATGGCATACATACAATTTTTATTGGGCATAATTATTTTGTCATGTTTTGGTTCTCGATATCTGCCTAGTTAATTAATATTATGTATAGTCCAATTAAACATACATTATTGATTGGTTATTTTGAATAATTTACGTGATAACGTTTGAAAATATTTATTGATAAATTCTGACTTTACAATTTCGGTACAATAGAAATTATTTTCAGGTAGTATGTGAAAATAATCTATTGTAGAGATTTAACCTAATTGACTTTCACAAACTGGTTTATTCAAGGGGATAATAAATTTTCAGTACCTATATTAATTAGTTTATTAAAATTCGGAACACCTAATATAATAACAATTAATATATTTTGTTTCATGCTTAATTATCAATTATAATTATTATTATTCAAAGGGTTATTTTTTTATCACACATTAACGCACATTCTGACAAAAATTATCGTTTTTAATGGGCGCTCAATATGCATTAATATTAATAATCACTCTAAATTTTATTATCTTTTAGGAGACATCTCTTATATATACGTCCCCCAAAATGAGGTGATATTTTTGCTGCAAAACCAGTGTAGAATTTATTGTTTGCTTTAAAAGTCAACGTTGAGGTTAAATAAATTAAGGCAAACAACAATACAAAAACGTTGAAAAATTTTCGGCGAAAATGGCGGCAAACTTGAAATGTCAGCTCACTTTTAAATACGTGCAACTTTAATTTAATTCTATATATTTTTTTAGATCCGAACAAAAATGTTTTTGAATTGAAAATCGTAATTTAAATTTAATAGGAAATAATAAGGCGTTCTCAATCATAGATTGAAATATAGTTTTGCAATGTTCTTTCAGTTTAAACCGGAACCCGGAAAAAATACGGCTAAATGCATCTATCGATTATCTTTCCAAAATTATACAAAAATATTTTGATTTCAACTGATAATATTGGATTTTGTTTTAACTCATTGGCCCGACCCTATGCTGCGCGAAGATTTTCAAATGTTATCAATAATTAGAAAAATAAAATTTTAAGATATGCCAAAATAAGAATGGTACTTACAACACCTTGAGGTTCGGTTGAATAATATTAGTTTTTAATTAAGTTAATCCAAAAGATTGTTAAATACCTTGTATTAAAAATAATATAAAGATTTCTTCGTGGGGCCTTCGTCATAAATTGTATGTCGGACGATATATAGTCGCATGTAATTAAAGCACATTTGACATTATCAAAATAAATGTATACACCGAAAGACAGGACAGTTAGTCACGCGATAAGTGCATTATGGCTTGCATTTATTTTGTTAGCCGCAACAAATAATAGTGATTATTAAATGATTATCTTGGCTATTTTTTGTTTTTCATTTGATACTTGATTCTACTTCTAATAGTTGAAAAAATGAGTGAGTGGATATTCACAGACAGGCTGGCTTATAGCTTATATAATGTTAGCTCTTATAAGTCATAATCATCAATAGCCATTATTACCTCTATGTTCGTTAAAGTTTCACAATTTACTTATACATATGTTTACTCATGTATTTTGCACTGTCAAATGCTTTTACCAAACTTTTCATTTTATATACCCATCGCGGCTTGCGGCGGTTTTCTAATCTTATAACACACGGGGTCGGAGGTTTTAGGTGTTTGTTCTTGAGATATTATTATCCATCCTTGCCCAAAACTGATACATTCATGTTTTTATTTACTTAATTTATTTTTATCACCCAATAAATCTGGTTGAAAGGACGAAATAATGGATATAGGATTCAAAAATATTATTACCACATGTACCTTACACCAATGAGATTTTAATTCTCATTTTTCTTAACTTGAATATGAATGTGATATTGCAGATTTTTTTCCATATTTGCTACATAAGCATAATACCAGTGAATACCCGTATTCAAACATTTTTTAATATGCCAAAATGCTTTTGCTTGGAGAAGAACCAGGAAAGCTTGAAACTTGAAACATCCGCGGCACATGGCCGAACCAGGTTTGATGTTGCATCTTTGGTATTGTTGGCTACATGGTCCATATTCTTATAGATATTCTTGTCATGGGTGCTTCACTGCCCTGATATAAGTTGCAATATCTATTCTCTAGGCTCAGCATATGATTGTCTAATAAAACTAACCCTGCTAGTATAACTTATTATTCCTTCTATACGGTAACAGTCCTTGTTGTATTCACTTGTCGAAAATATATAAAACGAGTTTCATCAAATGGTATTCATACTCGAACTCAAGTAATGGCATATTCGGAAAAAAAATATAAACCATATTCAAACGACCCGCTTTCGTGATTTGACGACTGCCGATATCATTTGAAACCGAAAGTGGGAATGTCTACCTACACAAAATGTATACATTATAAAATACTGTGGTTTGTTAGCGTGGGACATGCAAGTTTGGATCGGCAACGTAGGCTTACATTAATACAGCCGGTATACCTGCAAGTTGTCAATCGTTAGACCAACGCTTCCCAAAAGTTACGGAACGATAGTATCATTTTACTCGCTAGTATTTTATCGATGTATCCTTCGCGAAACATAACTGATAATATCTTCAAAGGATTATATAGTGTTTGTTGTATAAGTTATATACTTCGAAGAATACGATATTTTCTTTAAAGTAAAATTACGTTTATACTTATTTATGTAATATATTCAATTTCAAGAGAAACAAATATTTACGTTGAAAACTTAAAAACTTTTCAATGCCAGTCGATGATAATCTTAATCTAAAAAACATTCAATACAAAGTGTCCGTGTTTTAAAGATTCCGAGTACGTCGGGTCTTCGCAGGAATTGATAATGGTGTGATGCCTTTGAAATATCATATTTTATATTTTCAAAAATAAAATTCAAACCATAACTTATTAATTTACCAACGGTCATTCATTGACTTAAGCTAACAGGTCTAAACATATTTTTTATGAAAAGACATTTTAAACCAGATGTGATTTAAGAAGTATATACGTGCTATTTATTATGTCTTGAAATAAAGTCTTTATTTATAAAATAAATAATTAATTAACAAGTAAAATATTATGTCAAACTTTCTTACATGGATTAATTGTAAATAAGCAAATCCGAAATGTCAAATAGCATATTAATTACCCTGCCTATAAGGTCGGGTCCAGACAGAAGCGAACGAAGGCAGAAACCTAGCATTCGCTTGTTTTAGCGTCCGGTAAAAGGTCTATTACACCACACGTTATGAAGTGTCCTTACTGCAGAGTGGGCGTGGTCTCTTGTAAGTGCAGCGCTTATTACACTAATCTGCCCAGTGGGGCCTAACACAGTTTAAACTTGAATGTCGAGAGAGTCAGACGTACGGTAAAACTCCGATTATTCGCGCTCCAACTGTATCAGTCGCATCAATAAAAATTTTAAAAAAGAAAGAGGAGAAAGACATGGGAGAATATTTTCAGTTACGAGAAAACCTCTCAAATATGCAAATGCTTAGTGTGCTTAAGCCGGAAGATTTAATAAATTATCTCAGAGTTGGTGCAGTATTTATTTATTACATGTTGTAACATTACAAATTACAAGTTTATTACGTTAACAACACGATATACATATAGTTATGACGAAAATATCAAAAACATACTAAAATATACATACAGAAGGAAAAAGAGAGTGTCTACCTAGTAAGTTCTTTTTAATCCAATTTACAAATGTTTGAGTCATTATATCAAGATAACTAAAGCAAAATTATTTATTGATCATATTTATTCTCTAAAAAAAAATTCTTTTTCTTTGTTGTACGACATGGCTATATAAAGGACGAACAGACAATACGCACTCTCACGACCTCTCAACTGAGCTCCTAAATGAGGCTTATTACACCGCACTTCATTAGGGTAAGGGTGCCTTGAGATTGGATAGTGTAATAGGCCTTTTATCCATACACATAGGACCGAGCATTCGCTATAAGCCTTCGTTCGCTTCTGTCTGGGCCGGGCCTAAGTGGTTGCCTATCATGTACACGCGGTTATAATGACTAGTTAATGTCGCCACTGTTTTGAGCCGCCATATTGTCCGCTAGAATCGCTGTGTAAGTAATCGATACAACAGCATACTTACTGGCACCGCGTGAATAATAATAATAATAACACGAATTACAGTTCACCACACATATTACAAATTGAATACAAGGCGCTCTTGCATCCTAACAAATGATTCATTACAAACCAACAGTAGCGTGTTTGTAGAGGGGTCAGTAGGTAAGAATTTAAGAAATAATATTTTTTCACATTAAAGAAATTCATAATTTTTTGATGTACACAACATTGTCATGTGAAATATATACCCCACTTCTAAGTATAAACACAGTAGCTACATAGGGGATTATACACTGTGTTTTTACTTACTCCATAGCCCTGCTGTCTATAATCCAAAAGCGTTATATTTATGCGCTGACACGATAAGGTAGGTGTTCTTTCACCTATATATGATATTAATAAACTATTGTATATTTGAAAATTGTAGCCTATGGATCACAGTGTGAAGATATCCATTCCATAGTATATGAATATGAATATATGAATCTCAGCAATGTGAAGACATGTATTGACAGATTTACTTTACGTTAATTGGTTGCCAGCTGATTGTTGAACTCAATTGGCATCCAGTCCTGCATTGTTGGATTTTTCCAGGAGCTGTGTGAATCGAACCGGCAATCCTCCGTTCCGAAACGCGAACGCTGACCTCTCGGCTGCCGAGGAGGTTAAAATATGTGACAAAATATCCATTTCATTTTACTCTACGTTGGTATTACTTGATGAGTAAGGATTAAAATTCTCTCAACTCAAATAATATTTATTTGTGATATATTATAAAAGCCCTCTTATACCTGGATAAAAAATAGACGGCGTCCTTGGATTAATCTTCTCGTTCCACTTTACCTTCACGGTGGATCCTTTTTAGCGGTTTCCAACTGTTGCTGGGAATGATTTACTAATAATGTGAATGACTATTCCTGACTGGACTTGGATTAATAAATACTGTTAAATATTAAAGTCAGTAAAAAAGTTACTCAAAATAAAAACATATATAAATAATATAACATATATCAAAACTATTTTATTAAATTACTTTTTTTATTTAAGTCCTAAATGTATAATATTTTTGATGAATCGCACTTCCGCAGGATTGAACTTTATTATTCATGCGTATAAAACAAAAATAAAACATATTTTACTTTGTTTTTACTGAAGAATCTTGATATGTAAGTACGCTCAATGCTCAAAGATCCGCTAAAAGACCTAAGAAAAAAATGTTTTTTTAAAACCAAGTACCAGTTTATTATATCTACTATTATAAACCTTAGTAGGTATATCTATTTAATATTATTACACAATCAATAGAGCACAGCTATTGAAACTTCCATTATTGAATGATCAACTTATGTTC
>JAGVSQ010014379.1:0-10635 GCA_022683975.1 Rhyacophila evoluta
CGAACCCGCATTCCCCGGATCGCTAGGCGCACGCGCTACCAACTACGCTAACCGGTGATTTTAACTCATAACTTATTTAACTTTATTTTAATTTAATTTATAGCGCTATAAAAATAAGTGAATAATGTGATGATTTTTTATTCTACATTGAATGTTAAATATGTTAATCAATTTAATTAAAATGTTATGTTTTTAAAAGAATAGCAATTAACAAACTACTTTGATAATTTGTCAATATTAAATATAGCACTCGTTGAAATAAAATAATTATTGTGACACGTAATTATAAATAAGTTTTAATAGAAAATTACTAACCTAACCTAACCTAACCATCAAGTATCTTTTATACTATGTTCCCTTCCAAAATAGAGCATATGAATCCACACAGTGTAAAGATATCCACTCCGAAAATGGATATGATGTCTTGACGGAATTGTTTTTTTTTAATGAGTAAATCGACCCGGGGTCATTCTACGGATTCCTAGGCGCACACGCTAACCTCTACACTACCGGGGAGATAACAAGTACTACATTTTTTATTCAGTTTCAATTTAATAAATATTCAGTGGAATTCAACTAAAACCTTGCTAATTAAGCGATTGTTCTATATGTGTCGATATGTTTATTTATTACGTACTGCTGTAAACAGTGGTGTTCGTGATTCTAAGCACGTTGCCGCATTTTTTACCAAAACATGTCGAAATCGCTTCGTTGACCACAATCAATGTTGTTAAATTTTAACACACGCTTTCAGCAAAATTGATTCCATCACAAATTTATCGCGGCCAGATTTTTTTTTTAAATTAATTACAACGAAAAAAATCTCGAATGCTTACGATTATGAATAACGAAATACCTCAGTCGGAAAAATATTGTTTGAATATACGCTGGATTATTTAAAATCTGCGGAAACTAAAAATAAATAAACAGACGCAATCCAATGAAATATTTATTTCCCAAATTATTTGTTTTACAAGAGAGGCTACGAACTGTTGTTTTATTTCACGTTTTATTTTTTATTACATTTAAAAATATTACTGAAAAATTGTGATAGGTATCGTGTTTCTACTCTCTTTTTAAATATTCATTCTTCCGCATATCAGAATCTCCATGATCTCACTCTAACGTAATTTACCATAGCGACAATTTCTTGTAGCATTTAAAACTCAAAATTGTATATGTTATCATAATAATTGTCACGTATTCTTCATTAGTCCTATTCATTGGCGTGATATAGTATGTCAGCAAAATGTGCTTTAAAACTCGTGGGACATATATTACTTTACTACAATCATGTTAATTTTCTCAAATTAGTGTGTCAATTATTTCTCGGTACAGAACCAAGTTTTTGCCTGAATGTGCGAGCATAATTTTATAAACTACGTATGAAATTCCATTATGAAGTCATTGTAAATTCCATTGAAACTCTTTTATGAATGATTGACAGATAAATTGGTAAATGCAAAGTGTTTAAATACATTCGTTATACGCAGATCGTATTTTTCATCTGGACAACCATATAATGCGAACTTTCGATGTCATTGAATCGTCAAGGACTCCCCTTCGGCATTACATTCTCGTATTCGACTAATTATTATAATGATGTTTTCACGATGATATTGTAATAAAATGATGAGTAGCCTGCCTCAAAGAATAATGAACATGTAAAAATACTCGTGGGATCAAAGGCATGGACCGATGGCATGCTACAAATTCCGGTCGACTTAACTCCAACTACGTTAAATAGATTAGCCTGTGAGGCTTGTGGCACATTTATGAATAAATTGAACTCTTTTTCGAGAAGGCTTCGGTATTTTGCGAAATGACAAGATTCTCATGAATATTTTTGAATTTTATTGTTATATTTCCCACAATAGAATTAGTTACTAACCAATCTACTATCTTCTATAAAATTTTCTGTATACTACATATTGGATTATATTACTTGCCCACCTTCTCCTTCATTTGCTTTGTTTTGTATAACACTTATAAGGCAGCGTATAAATTATGTTAATACACACTTTTTTTCGATGTTTCATACATATTGAATGCCAAAAACCGCAATACTGCATCGTTATGAATATTATTACTATTCTATGAGTCACTTTTATAAAAGTCTAATAATTCAGAAAAGCAATGTAAATAAAAATGTCCAGGAGAACATAAAGCTTCCATAGATACATTAATATCAGCAATAAAGCAGACTTCCTGGATAGTAATTATTTTCATTTTTGTTATCTACTCACTCTTATGAGGTAAGAATCCATATACACCTTGCTATTAATTATATATTATATATATATTTATTCTAAATTCTAAAACCACATCAAAGAATTTTAAGCATAGTTGGTTATTGCAATGAACTGATGACATCAATTTAAATATTGTATACCCATGGTTATCGAATCACTTACTGATTGGCTTAATTGATTTTGGCCGCGGAATTCGCCCGATTGTTATTATTAAATAACACGTTTTTTCAATTTCAATGTCACTATGCTTGATTTTTGTCGATCTGGTGCAATATGCGAATATTTTGTCAGTCAGGTTATTTTTCTATGTTATAGTCGTATGATAGTCAGTTTTATTTTGAATAAATATTGTTTAATATTTTTTTTACCTACTGGTCCACATTGAATAAGATTGAGGTTGAGACTCTCGAGAAGCATCTGCATTACGTGAGCGAGTTGTTCTTTTGGCTGTATGATCATTATCACTTCAAATGAAGTCACACCAAATGTACCCTGAGTATCCCGAGTGTGTATATAAGTTTAGTCTAAGTTTTGAGTTTTTTTTAAGTGCCATAATTAATTAGTTTGAAAAAACTCAATTTCAATTACATGTAATAAATAATTTGAATTCGATATATATTTATAAAGAGTGAAGAAAACTTCACCCCGATGTTTTCTTTTTATTTTCTACAATTCTGTCAATATCTAATGTGCGAGTAAATCAATCATTTAGCTGATTATATTTGCCCTCTTGATATAGTTTTTTCATCCTAAACCTAATTTTGCTTGATATACTACTAAAAGCCATAATATTCATATTAACACACGTACGAAAAGAACTTTTTTTCGACCACATCCAAATAAAAATTCGATACGTATTTTCTATGGTTATTTATTTTTTTCTTTAGTCTTTACTATCAGTCGTCATCGCTGCCCTGTCTATAGAGAAAAAATAATTTATGTAATTAACTTCCAACAAGTTGTTTCCTAGTAATAGATTTATTAACTATTTGTAATTTTAATTGAGCGCATTTAAAAAATATATATTTTCTCTCCTAAATCACTACTAAAAATATATACACAAACTAAAAGAAAATGCTTATTACTATTCTCGCGGCTCGTTTTGTTTATCTTGTGAATATATTATACTAATACTAACTGGTTACGCGATGAATGGAAAATTTTACTCATATTTTCGCAGCCACGAATTTATGTCTCACACGATTTCGCAATTGCAGATCATTCATCTCGTTTATGTTGTTTTTGTACAGTCATAGATTCTCTAGAAAGGACGCTGATTTTTTTCACTGCGTAACTAACTGTATTCTTAAATTACGGTAAATATTCAATCACACGCCACCGAAGGTCGCGGGTTTATGTCCCATAGCTGCCTAAATTCAACTTGTACATAACATCTATTTAAATATTTGACATGTGGGCCTAATAGGTAGACCGATTGCCTGACAAACAATTCTTGCGTCAACGATTTGTAAAAATAAGCCTTCATATTGCGGAGATATATTATATAGTATATTTGTATATGTACTCTCCACATATCTCTATCAAACATAACTTACTCTAAGGAAGAAAATCCATCAAAAAAATAAAACATTTTAATTTTTTTTATAAAAAGACACTTACGAAATATGTTCACTAAACCATAGATACAGTTTACGTTTAATAACAAACGCAATATGACGCAGTCATTCACGAAATTATATTTATCTCATAAACCGTAACAAATGACAGAGTGAGACAATATCTCAAATTTATTAACAAAAAAACATTTTTCTTTTCGCCAAAAGCAAGTTTGTAGAAACATGATAAAAAAAAATATTTCTAGTGCAAAATAATGTTCAATATTGAGTTTATATGGTTATATGCATCTCAAGTTATTATACTTAGTACTCGGAGGCATGATAAAACAAAGTATTTATTTTACCCCATTAAATAGGTACGTAAAAATTATTGCGTGTAAAACTGTCATAAACTAATTTCGCCCCCTAATCCCCCGGTTGAGTGATGGCGGCTTACCGCTTGAGCGGAATACTCAATTTAAATTATCGGCGACAAGCATTATTTAAGTTAAGTTTAATGAAACCTTAAGTGACACTTCAGACGGGAACTTTAATTAAATTACGTTTATTTTAATTGAAATCTGGCGAAATTGCCCATTTTTTTACTGTTAAATATGCCGTTATTGATGTTTATTCATAATAACCGAAGTGTATCTATTTTTTTTAAGAACCCACATGATGGTAGAATGTCCTAGTGATACAATTGAAAAGAAAAAACTTTTACATTATATAATATTACTTTAAATATATCTTCGGTGAGTATCAATCACTTGATATATCTGTGCTGTAGATAATATAATGTATTAATTAATACTTCTTCTCATCACATATAGAAGTTTACCAATTTTAAATAATTTAGAATTTAATACTTCTTCATTATTTTTGTCTGTTGTGAATGTCTTTTGATTTAATAATTTGTAACGTTCTCAGAATGGGTCAAATATTAATGAAATAAAATATTTATGTTTCAATTCTATTGCGAATCCATGAAATTTATCAAAAAAATAAATATATATAATGCCCTTTAGAATTAACGTTAATTTTTACATATACGAGTATATACATATTTACCATTTCCCCTCCCAGTATAGAATATAATATAGATCTCCACAATGTGAATACTTAATTAGTAACAGATTATTTTTCATGGCGATCAATTGATAGAATCGCACGTGTCACTTAGTATATAGCCCTTCATCTTTATTTAAATCTATATCGACCAAGGAAGTGGTCCCATGACATCCCATCTCAAAATTGTATGAAAATCTTTCAATGCCATTTTTTTAGCAAATACCTATTAAAACTATCATGTGGCAATTGCTCGTAATCCAAATATTCATTTCAATAGAGTTACGAGCATTTCTCATATGATGGCTTTAATTATTATCTAATAAATAGCGATAAAACAACTTTTCGTAAAAAACTGTTCAAAGAGATCTTGGCAATATGTGAACGATATGCAACTGCAGGATTTGAATCTGCTGCGATACTTAAATGTCTATACTGACTGACTCGGCCACTTGAGGGACTTAACATTCGACTTTGAATGACAAAAATATTTACGAATTGACGTCTAAGAAGAAAAAAATTCAATACTTTTTACCATCATATGTTGCTTATACGTTAATAACGATCTTTGATTCATTAGTATCATAAGAACATCTATGATATTTCAATTTTCATTTAGATGCAAGAGACGTGCGTATTTCAGTATCATAAGATAATTAATTAGATTTTGTATACCCCACTTGAGATAAATTAACTCCATCAACTTATCTCCGTTATAGATATTTCCTGAATTGTTATTATTGAATTAACAAGCATGTACTCGTTTGTCGTTTCAGCTACAATATATCCCAACTCTATTTACATTTCACCATACGAGGAAATCATTAATTACGTCACTTCAGCGATACAATGTCGAATGGAAATTTTCTGTGAAACACGAAAATACACTCACCAATGGGCGTTATGGCAAAATATATTGTGATTTTGTACATCGATTAATCGAGACTGTAACCTCTCAGTTGCAGAGTACTACAGTAAACCACCAAGTATGTAAATACGTAGGGACTATGACTATTAAAACTAAATAGATCAAGCCGTTGGCCGTTAATATGTATTTACCATCAAAGTATACACCATTTAAAGTATTCAAGTCTATGATTCTAAACGCTCATATAATTTAAAAGGAAATTTTCAAAAAACTTAACTAGAAATAAGAAACCAAAACAAGAATCAAGTTGATTCCTTTAAACATCATCATAATACATCTACATTTCTCCATTTCAATATTTAAATAGAAAAAAAACCACCGGCATCGTAGTACTTGTAATTAGCAGTAGTAGTAATTGTTTTAACTCACATTTTCAACTAAAATTTTATATTAGTAGTTTTAATTTCTAAAACTAATTTAAATATACTGATAATTAAAAATCCATTTTCACCAAAAATGTCGATTAAGATAATGTAGATGTTTTATAATATTAAAATAAAAATCTATTTAAAGGAATATCATGAATCCAATTACGAATTAATGTACAATTTATTAATATAAATGAGATCGTATTTTTTTTTGTTGAAATACACTACTAATTTCTATTAAACGCAAAATAGCTGACAGTGTACTCTAGATTTTTGGGCGGTCCAATTCATGTGTGGGCAAACATTATGCACGATTAGTTCGTTCGCAGTTACATCCAATTCGCATCAAATCGCCTGGACGCTGTATACTGCCTAACTTGGGTCAATTCAATCAATTATACGAGTACTTAAAACAATTGATTTCCAGCATTAACTGATGTCCTTGGCGTAACTAACAATCTATTGATTTTAATTATATGTGTCAGCAAACTCTGTTTTAATAATTACTCAATTAAATAAGTTCATACTTCAATAAGATGGCGTAATAAATGTGAGAATTTTATGGTGTATGCATTGTATTTTTAACCGGATAAGATACATTTTAAAATATGTATCACTTTAGTTGACATGATTATTACGCCTTCTATCAATGGATGCAATAACGCCATAAATCACAAATGACCATCGTAAAAACAAATAGTCAACTTTGTATACATACGTAGATACACTCGTACATTTCGCAATTGTCAATTTTTAATTGAGTATTTCCACTGCGGTATTTCTGTTTCAAAATAGTTTTCTGATGCTATTTTTTTTAGTTGCCACTCTGTTTTATCAATGAGGGATATATATATACATAAATAAGTCGTGTATAGTTTGTATAATTTTAAGCAATTGGACTTTTTCTTGTTATATTTCAGATATACTGCATGCACCGAAAGATTATTTTATAATTTGCCAATTTTTTCAGTTAGTAAATGCACTAAGCAAATTAAGAGTCCATAATTCCGCACTTATGGCACTGAATATACGACCTTGTGTGTTGTGCTATATTTACCTAGAAATTCTTATTTACTACTTAAAACCCATCCGCTGTCAGTATTTCAAGTAAATCAAAGCCCAGCGGCGACTCTGAGTCGAAATATAAAAATGTAGTTTCTATTTATCCGTTTGTCTCGTCTACTAATCACATGAAAATTATACACTTGTAATATGGACTTAAGAAGAAATATTTCCATTCAGGTAGCAATATAATTTTCCACGTCCAGTTTTCCATGAGCGACGGCTCGAAAATATATGCAAATAGTTTTTTTAATACGAAGGTAATAAGCAGACCATAATTACTTATTTTTATATTCATTTATTATGTATATTACATCTCTACGTTGCTGTAATTACTTGCAACCTCCACTCCTCATTTTTCCAAGGATTATTTGACATTCAGGAAAAAGAAATGTTTTAAAAATCGAATTAAGGATCAGTGTATGGTTATTCAGCTTAAATAGCGTAAAATAGGGAGATAAACATTACAATTCTTCTAGTAGTTACTATTAAACTTTTTACTATTATAAATAGTATTTTATATCGATTTCCACAATTTTTATCAAGTAGGCGGGCGTCCCTATCAATCTAGGGAATACGGGTTGAATTCCCACATATGTAGGATTTTTAAAAAATCCAAAAATGAAGGACTGGATGCCCATTAAGTTGTAAAATTGTCTAACAGACAATCCTCATGATAAAATAATGAGTCACGACGTCTTCAAATTGCAGATATCCATATACTCCACTTTCGGAGTGGAGGTTATCTTCACAGTAGATCCATATGCTCCACTTTCGGAGCGGACATGGTATGAAAAAAACCTTATCCGTCGCTTGGAATTCAGGTTCCACCGTTCTCGCCTTTTAGTATCCCCAAGCTATTTTTTTTCCACCATTCCTGCACGTATTATAGATAGGTATCTCTATAATTTGAAAACATGTCTTGACAATTTCTTTTCAAGAGACTTCTCAGCTAATCGATCCTTCAACTTTTGTCATAGAAGTATGCTTATTTACCAGTCAGCCACTGTGCAAATATACTCTATTTTATATTGGTTCTTATTATCTTTAAGCTCTATCTATGTATTCTATAATTATAATTAATTGTGCTAGTTTTCTGATACATGTATGTTATTATTAGGTGTTGATTCGTTTATTTAACGAGAGATATTCCCAGGATGTCATAGTTGTGCTTTAATATACATATGCACATTATAATGCGCACTCACTTATCATTTTCTCCATTCTGAAGTCTTTATTGCATTCCAAGTCACGTTCCTATTTCATCTACTTCTCATCTAAGTTCCTTCGAATCGTTTTAACTTTTCTGCAAATACTGTATTAGTTATTAAGAAATAATTGAACTCTGTACATACACAACATATTTTTTTCTAATTTACAAAAGTTGTCCTATATTTTACTAAATAATACAATAAAAATTTAATATAGATACCGTCAAACTCTTGCGTTCACTACTAAAAACCCTTTCGTAAATATCTCGAACTTATTTGTCATTGACTCTTGCTTAGATAATAGAAAGGATATGTATTATAATTACATATAACAATTATTTTCTTTGATTTATTATGAATGTACTGAAATAAAGTACGTAAATTTACATAAAATGACATTTCTCATTTACATATTATTACCATTGAACATGAATATATCCCAGATAAAGGCAAAGCATTATTTTATATTCAGTTATGTTCACGTATTGGTTGTATATTAATAAATTCATTAAATATCGATGTTTACATACATTCACACTCAAATAGTAGTTGAATCATTCCGTTTTATATTTAAAACTTAAAAATGGTTATTAATCTACGAGTAAATTCATTGCAAAACCTTTATCGAAACCGTGGTTTTTAATAGAATGGAATTATTCTCAAAGTAAATTCTTGCAATGAAGAATCATTTCAACAATCCGTAAAGTAAAAAATCTAAATATTATTGTTGGTTATCACATTCATTATATATACTTGAGTAATATATATATTATCTGAAGCGATAATAATGAGACATTATCATACAAATAAGTGTATATAATTATTTCTAATACTTTCAAAAATGTTTTAAACCCGAAGCCTTGAAAATCCGTGCATAAAGTCATTATTTCACGCTATTCGACAGTTTCCTTACTGATCTTGCCATTGAATTAATTTGATTTGTGCAGTCTTATTTTATGGCGCATTCAAGCGAGGAAATTATTCATTCATTCAATTAAAGCCTTAAACGAGTCTTGAATGTGATGTAAATGCGTTAAGATCCGAAGTACAGATGCAATAAGCTTTATAAATATACGAATAATATTTTGTGGGGTAAGATCTTCCGTATTCCCTACTATTTTTCATGCTCTCTCCCGAAATGGAGCACTTGGCCACCACGCATTGCCAATTCATATCATAATGCGTGACTGGCAAGCACATATATTCAAGTGACTCAAGCATACTACAACAAAAATTTCAATACTTCTAGCCTAGAGGTAAACATGCACACAGATTCGAATTCAACCGCTGTTAAGAATCTTTTCAATTTAAAGATATGAGACTTGGTGTCCAATCAATTAAAAAATCTTCACATTGCGGAGATTCATATGCTCATAGGAAATGTTAAAAAAAGTTCAATAGCATACGGAGCTTTTGAAAAAAGCTAAACTCCTCTGAAGTATTCTTAATAGGACACGTGTTGTACGTTTATTATTTATAGCTATTTATAGATAGTGGCTTCTAAGCTAAGTTCTTTCGTCTCTACTCTGAAAGTATTGATTAATTCGTAATATTTTCATCTAAAATTAGTGCAAACTAATAAAATTTGTAAACCGTTAAATTATACATATTATAACGTTGATGTAAGAATGGCAACATCGACTTCGAAATAGTAATTTATTAATAAGTTATTCTACTCTGAATTAGTTTATCTGGCCTACTTTTGTTCAACAAATAATATTTTTGACAAATCTACTTACCTACGCTTTAATTGTGTAAAACCGTGCCGAAATAACCCTGACACTGTAATGACAAATAAGTTCTGAAAATTCTTCAAAACAAAACAAACTAAAAATGTCTTAACTACGTCTGTAGACTCTAAATCAAAAAGTTTTGTCGCTATAATATTATTAGCACGCCTTGCTCTGCTTTGGATTGTTTTGGAACCCGCCCACTATTTATAGATAACTTATCAACATGCAAGGACACGTGAGTCCACCTTATTATCAAAAAAATAGCACTTCGTTATTTTTTCCAAAATTATACTAACCTCTGACCTTGAAAATCTTTCCCCTTCCTTCAGTACATTTCCTTGTATTGTATTATAAAGATTATGATAATAATAATCGCAGCACATGGTAGCTACACTAGATGATAGGATTATTAACCTCTTTAGTGCTTATGACGTATATATCCGCGAGGCATAGTGCG
>JAGVSQ010014380.1:0-10635 GCA_022683975.1 Rhyacophila evoluta
AAAACTCACTTTTTTACTTTAACGTCTTTTGCCAGTAATACGACGATATGATAGTTCTGCATTTAACCAACGGTACGTATTTCTGGCAATAGACAGATATTTGTATAATATTTACGAATGCAAAAGTTTTTAGAATTGCCACCTTTAATGTTGATTGAAAAGCTTAGTTTATTTTAATGAAACATTTTTTTTCAAGTAGTTCCCTTAAATAAAGCTGTGCTTTTTCATCTTGACAAAAATACAGTTGTTTATGACGCCATATAAAGGGCACAAAACATTTAACTCGATAAATCACCAATGAAACCTTATATAAAACCTTCCACTTCATTGGGACCGGTTTATAACCTAACAAATCGCGCCAAAAATATGATTCCGACAATATTTATGAATGTCCGGTAGAAAAAATCAGTTGGAGCGAAAGATTTTCTTTGCCTCTTTTGCCCAATTTAATATTCAACTGACCGTTACTCGAACCTTTTACCTGAAAAAAACCTCTTGGCAAGAAAATTACAGATATGAGCCCTGAGAAATATGATTTGTTTATGCTACGAGAAAAGGGTTTATTTCGAGGGGGATGTTTTAGCAATCTTAGGGTTGACTTAATGTACTGAATGAAACTTCAATTTCGAAAAAAATAATAATTCTACCCGAAAACGATTTTTGGATTGTTGATTTGATTTTTTTTTTTGTATTTCTTTTAAGCTCATTTTTAAGGTTGTATTGTAAAAGCTACTGCTATATATTAACAATGGCAACGAAAAAAACGCAACCCACACATTACAAATTTTACAGAAGGCATAAAAAATGTCTTTACTGCGTGGTGTGGCATATTTGTAACATTTCAAACTACTTGAATACCCCAAGCTTTATCCATGCAAATTATCTTATATATAATATTTTGGGCGCTTAGAATGGTGTTTCACTATAAAAATCTTATTTTACCAACACAATTTGGATAATTCTAGAAATAAATTATTTTTAGCTGGACATTTAAAAATTACCGCTAAAAAAATATTATTCGGAAATCAAAACGAGTTTCCAGCTTAATTGTCTGAACATTTTTTACAATATTCTACATATGTGTAGCCCTCATTGGGTAGTTCAATAAATTAAAGCTATACTATTGTGATTTTTATATATTTGTGACGTTTGGATTTTATTTAAATTATAATTTTTTCAAAAAAAATATTTCAAATAAAAAAAGAGACAGTAAACGATTAATATTTGGCTCTAAGTCAAAATATTAACAAACACAACTTAAAAGTTCATGAAAGCTTAAACTGAAAATGCAAGACTGGATCACAAAATGTACAGAGCATTTTTTTCTAACTTAAAAGCTATGTTAAGATCCTAATTTGATATTTTTATTTCGCGTACTTTTGACAGAACTTTTATTAATTTATTAAAAAAAACTTTGACTTACTGTGATTAAGTGGCATGAATTGTGAATATGGAAAAAAACTATTATGAAAAAAAGAAAGGGTTAAGTCCTTTTTTTCTAATGTCATATATGCCCTTTTTGCCATACAAAAGAGGGTACTTAACGACAAATTTAAGTACGGATATATCAGGTACTTTACCCTTATTTAATATTCGTATTTACGCGCCCTTAAATTTAAAGATGACTTAAATAATATATTTATATTGTAAGCAAGAATATGGAGTATGTTGAAACAATAACTTAATACTTAACTTAAATTTGAAATATATATTGACAAATCACGAACAGTGTTTTCAATTTGAACGTTTGTATCTACATTTAAATATAATACATTCATAATGGTAGAAATTATAAAATATGTACGTCTTTGTAAAACTTATTGAATTTTCATTACTTAAATTAAGAATTCTTGACTATTTAACTTACAAGACAAAAAAAACTACGAACGCTAGAAAGTTTAAAAGACATGCATCTAGCGGTAAATAGACAATTCTACGCAAAACAGCTGCGCGCCGAATAAGTGCTCACAAGACAAGTGCTCACGTGACAAGTGCACGCATAGACAACCGCTTGCTTTAACTTTATTTACGTAATTATAATAAAGGTAGATTTTTATACTTTGTTTTAAATATAAAATAATATAATATCTTCCCAAACTGGAGCATATGGATCTACATAGTGTGAAGATATTCACTCTAAAAAAGTGCAATATATGAATCTCCACAATATGAAGACGTCTTGACAGCTATTTTTTTACGAGAATTGCTTGTCATACTGCTCAACCCAATGGGCATCCAGCCTTGAATTTTCGGATTTTTTAAAATCTGACAGATGAGGAATCGAACCCGCATTCCCCTGATTATAATGCACGCATGGTACCAACTACGTTAGCGGGGAGACAACACATTTTTACTTACTAACAAATGAACAGTTCTGAGATAATATGCATTTTTTGTTTTCAATTTAAAAATCTTTTTATTTGTGATAATAAAAGTTTATTTTTATATTATTATGATTGTATTCAATTGTTTGTCGTTATTAATTGTTAAGGTGTGTCGAAGATTTTAAAGACAGTCAATGTTAAAATAATTGATAAAACTCAAAGTTAGTATTTGTGTTAAGTAGATTTATATCATTTAATGAGACATTTATTTAACAGAACCAAAATTGAATCCAGACCATTCAAAATTTCAGTTCTAAATCGGTCACGGGCGATGATTAATTTAGTCTTATAGAAACTTCTACATCCTTAATTATAGGACGTTTAGTTCACTCTATCCAAGATCTTTTGAAGCTATGCAACACTTCTAGCTTTTCACATTAATTATGCTTTGGTTTACACTTTCATACTGAGCTTAAAAATATGACAAGTTATAGATAGAAAAGCAAGTGTATTTACCAGAACATATAAGATGGTGTTTCCGTTGCCTTCAGCACTACACACTGCAGTCTAAGAGCTGACCCTGGCTTCACGTACTTTTCTGATGGTCCAGATATTTGAGCTCTTGCCTCTGCAACAGAAATATTATTTAAGCATTTTTATTTCATTTAGATATCATCAAAACAGTATCATGTAGGACATGTAGGAACTGGAGGTTGTAATCTCAAATCTCACAGCTGCAGTATTGTTAAAAATCCAAAAATTAATTACTGAATGAATAAATTATTGACCTGGCAACAATTATTCGTATATTTAATATTATATATTTTTTTACAATATGGAAATGTGTATACTTAAGTTGTTGAGTGATTTAAACTGACAACATCTCATATAAAAGCATTTCCATGATAACCAGAGAAACCAGCCGTTAATTTTTTTTACAACATCCACTCTGAAACTAAAACATATGGATTCCAATAATTCAAATATGACCACTCCATAAAGTACATGAATATACGCGTTATAAAGATTTTTTCGGTATAATTTATTCGGTCAGTTAATTGCTTGACTCATTAGACAACTAGTCCACATTTGGATATTTCAAATTCCTGCAATTGTATGATTCAAACTCACAATCTTCGAACCCTCTAGGCTCACTTCTCAATTACCAAAGAGGCTCATTAAATACTCTTTGGTAAATAAAATATTTGCATTATATTATTATATATCAACTATGAAATGAAAAAAGGACGTAACCTCAGTTCTTTTTTCCACGTGACTTTTTTTCAATAATTACAATATACACAACGTAACACATGTTATACCAACAGAATATAAGGTACAAATGTCAAAGTAGTATCGAATAGATTTAGTTTTTAAGTTTAAAAAAAGTAGAGCATGTAAAATCTTGAACCAGGAAAAAGGACTCCCACTACATTAATTTGTTTGGCTTTTTCTTAAATAACTGATTAAAAGAATATCAAATTAGATAAATAAAACACTTAAAATTTTACACTTCGTGCAATTCATGATTGTGTCCATTTAATATTTTTACTTAGGTCTAAAACCACTAAATAGACATTTTTATGGCTCCCGTAAAATTCATTTTGTAGGCTACATCCTTTTTTCTTTCCACAGTCAAAATTTTGTCACTCCTGTAGCGTAGAGGTTATCATACGCGCCTGATAATTCATGTAATAATAAATTAAATTTCTAAAAAAGAAAGATCTAGATACTTTTTGGGTTGAGCAATTGTCTGACAAACATTTTTCGTGAAAAATAATCTGTCAATTTGTGTAGATCCATATGCCTCACGATCGGAGTACGCACGGTATATAATATAAATATATAAATATTTTCGACTGATGGTGCTTGATGGCTGATATGGATGGAGGATAACATATTATATGTTCGCTCACCGCCCACATATAATGTAGCCTGAAGATGCCGAAAGGCAAAACCTGGGTCGCTAACAGTGATCTCACATATGGAAGTTTACCAGTTTAAAATAATTTCTTTTTTTTTTAGTAATTTAATATCACTTTCCATCAAGCACCATCAGTCGAAAATATTAATTATGTATATCTTATCGATGAAACGTGTATGAAGATATGAAAGTTTACCAGTTTTAAATAATTTAGAATTTAATATAAATGTATTTTATATAAAAATTATTGACAACCATTTTGCATGTACAATTTAGTTTTTCAATAAATGATATTGAAATAAAAAAAAATCTAATTTATATATTTTTATTATTTCAAACAGCGTTTTAACGTAACAATAGACTTTTTCAATTATTCAAATTTTTCGTGTGCGGCGAACAAACAACTTTTCTTTTTCGTCAATGTTGGACATTTTAAATATAAATTCTGAAATATCGCACAAAGCTTCCGTAGTTTTTTTGCTCTGTAATTATTTAAATGATTAATGAAAGTTCAATGCGGCGCCAAGCAACGGTGTTGTTAGGTTAAAAAATCCAAGGTATTTAATAAAATTATGTGGCAAAAGAATTATTTGAATGGAGTGAAATAACAGCCATATAAATTCATTCCGAATACAAAGCGGAAAACGTATGTGTGTTTGTAAATGAAATAAGAAAAAAATTCGCGTATGTGTGGATTTTTCCACTGAAATAAAATTGAAATTGTATTTTAACGCGTTTCTATTAACTTTGTTCGAATCGTATTTTCAAGAAAAACAATTTTTATATAAGAATAGATCGTCGATATAAAAAAAACTCCGATTTTAATACACCATAAAATGAGGGTTTTCATGGCGTTTTTCTTTTTTTCTCGGAAAATTTCCTATCAATACAACACATCACATATTTTATTCGATTTGATAAATAAATTGAGACTGAAAAATTGTATCTAACATTATTTTTACTGTTTCATATTTTGCCTCGAATACAAATAGCATTTCAAATATATGGTTTTTTTCTAAACCAAATAATGTTTTCAATCCTATCATTTTATAGAACACTTTGTTTAACTGAAAATAATATATTTCAGAATCGAAAACTTCTAATATATATTTTTAGTTTGTGACATACTCAACAAATATAACTATTTTTAATATTTTCAGCAAACTCAGCATTAATTTTTTACAGATTTTTTTAGTGTGAAGATATATTTTATCATTTTTTTTCTTGCGAATTGGTTGTCAGCCAATTTATTACCTAGTCTCTAGCTATTTATCACTAGAGTTTGAAAAAATTACACGAGTAGGAACTCGCCTTCTTCGATTCCAAATATTTCAACCGTCGAATAATCAAAAATAATTATTTACAAGTATAGTTTTATAATATGAAGATTTATTTACTCTATTTCTGGAGTAGATATAACAAAAACTCTAATAATTATTTAAGGATAATATACCATACTAAAAACTTCTCATTGGCTTAGTTATTATAATATGGGCTGCATTAGTTTTATTTCAAATTTTTATATTGAAATGGAAATTGATTGATAATCATCCAATTTTTATCATGTGAGAAATTCATGTAGTCTGTTTTCACCACTTTTTTAAAGCTTCTTAGTGCTTATGACGTATATATCCGCGAGGCATAGTGTGGACACAGTGCACATATACGAATATATCCGCCGAAATGTTCTGGGAACATAACTTCTGGATATGCCAAATGTAATGTAAATGTAAATTAGGTTATTTCTGAACGGTTTTGAGTGCCTACTGTGAATGTATTACTACACAGTTTAGTAAAACTCAAGTAACCGTACTGTGTTGCTGAGTGGTCGCTCTATAGCGTGACCGTAAAGAAGTTAATATTACAATTTCTTTGTCTGTTATATATTATGTATTATCTATGTTCAGTTTAATGCTTTATTAAAAAATTAGCAATATTCACACCAAATAATGATGTTTTTTAATCAAATATGTTCAAATATAAGTTTTTTGTCAGCTGTCAGAATGGATACGTTATTTAATAATACTAAACATTAAAATGTTTATGAAACAAAAAATCACAACATTTTAAAAGAGTTTAATTATAAAAAATTTGAATTTAGTTTGTAGAAAGGGATACATCATACGTTTTTACACGCCTTAACGCTCTTACACGTTTTTACATGCCTTCAAATTCTGACTCGTGAAACTCACAAATAAATAATGACATTCATGGCAACTTAATTTTTTTACAATGAAAAACATATTATTACAAATTGGCTATGGCAAAATATGGTATTATGACAGATACATAAAATATCAAGTTAATAAATAATCAAATAGACACAGCCTTGAAGTCTATAGAGACTAAAACTCGAGCTTTATTTACCAAATCCGCTATTAATTTAATAATTTATTTTAAAAAAGCCTATAAATTCTGTTTTTCTAATTTCAGATATCCTCATTTTTTTCTAACTAAATAGTATAATTTATATACTTATTTGGCCATTGCAGCTTATTTACGTTTGACAGAAAGTTTATTAAGTTGTATACATTATGATTATTAAAAAAAGCTATTTCGAAAAATCTCAGGGTTACGTCCTTTTGCCTTTCTGCAGTTCAAATATTATCTATGTATTTGTATACCATGTTAGCTCCTAAAGTAGAACTTACAGATCTACACAGTGTGACGATATTCACTCTAAATGTGGAATATATGGATCTCCACAATGTGAAAACGTTTTGACAGATTATTTTTCAAGAGAATCGTTTGTCATACAATTGTTCAACTCAATAGGCATCTAGTCTTGCATTTTTTAATTTAAAATCTGGCAGATGAAGAATCAAACCCACATTTTTCGGATTACTATGCGTGAACGCTACCAACTACGCTAATCAGGGAGACTGAGTTATATTTATAAATTCCTATTCATAGTGATACATTAATATTTTGATAGTGACTGCATATCGGAATAATGAAATTTACACATTCAGTTCTATAATTTTAAATGATTGAAATAATATTATCATACGTACCAACGACATTGAGCTGGACAAATATGCTGGCGGGCGGATGTGAAGAGACCTGGCACTCGTATAAACCGGCGTCTCTCTTCTGGACGAACTTTATCTGCAATGTCCAGTCCTGTGGAACAGACATTAAAACTTTACCCTTCCGTTATGTGTTTGCATGCACGCCATCGCCCGCATGAACAGTGTTACAATCGACAGGGCTGTAAATAAATGTTTGAATTTGATTTTGAAATGTTGTTCTTTTATGCGCTATATGGAAGCATGCCAATGAGTTTGTTTATTTTTGTAAATGTATTTATACATCTTTGATAAAATATTTGTCTTTTTAAGGCTTCTTCACACTGTGATAATCTGTCTTTTTTGCAGGATCGTGATTTATAACGAATCGTTTTCTACTACTTGGGCAACGTACGTACTGCATTACGAACGATTAATTTACCTGAACGTGATATTTTGTCAACAAATTAAAAATCTGGAATAATGTCAGAAGATCGTTGAAAATATATCAATTAAAGAAAGGAAAAATGACTTAGCCCATGTATAAAAAAATTTCAAAGAAGGCACAAAAAACGTTTATTTAATGATTTTAAGCCAAAGTCAAAAGATTATATAGGCACAGCATTAAAGTACGTGAAGACTAAGACTGGTTTTTTATTTACTCAAAATAATATTAGTTAATAAGTTATTATATTTAAGAAAAAACAATTCAATTGATTAGGTGAAAGCTTACAAGCCATTTTTTTTCAAACTTAAAGTTTAATTTAGACATTTATTCGGCATTTTCAACTTACATACATTTGATAAAACATGTATTAAATTTTATAAATTCTGATTAGCGAATGAAAGCTATTTTAAAAGTTGAGAGTTCCACAGTTGATATGAAGATATATGATCAAGTTTTAAACATTATTTTTTTGAATGAACCGTTTCTTTCGCTTTTTTTTTTTAAAGATTATGAAAAGTACTTATGAACATCTAAAAATAGTTGAAAATGTTCAGCTCGTCTTTCTGTAACTACTTTCATGAGATTCGAAAGATTCTTTCAAGAAGCCGTTACCTCACTAGTTGATGCACTTAGTGTCTTTTGATTTTCTTCCTATGGCAAAGACAATAAAGCTCATAAGGTTGCTTAAATTTGTTGAAATGCAGCCCATATGTTAAACGCTTTATTTTATATATATTAAACTTTTAAAAATAAATAAAATTTACAAACATATAAGCTGTCGAAAAGACACCGCAATTGAACAAACTTAATGCATAAATTAACCAAACTGAATTGTCTAACATCATTATTTTTTATATACCATAATGACAATGTATAAAATTTTCAGCCCTGAAAATTATAACAATTTGCTACGTAACCATTATTTCAATCGAAACTGCATTGCATTGCATGTCTGCATATTCACATTGGTGGTTGGAACATGTCAACCGTCATATATATAGACAGTACTTTGCAAATACGAATTGAAATATATTTTCTAATTTAATATTTCAATTTAGGTTAATTTTTATCATTATAAAACACCTAAAATTATTATCGTGATATCATTTTCTTTTTTTTTTAGATATGCAATTATTATTTGTTTTGTATTTTCACGTCTTTTATTATCAAAATTTATAAATTTCATGATATAATATAAACTTAATCAAGTAATTTTCTTCTCATATGTTGGTATTATAATTGTGACATATTATGTTAAAGGTATAATCGACATGTATATTATACAAATAATATGATCATATTTGAAGCATATAGTAGAACTTATCAAAGAAATTAACATCTTATCTGTTATCAATACATAAACTTTTAGGGTAAGATATTATCGACAAAGTAAGTTAATGAGACTTACGTTATTAAGTAATCAATAAAAGCTCGTGATGAATTTGTAATCAAGAAGCATGCGATATGAGCTTAAATCAACATATAATGAATCTTTACGATTAATTGAGTCAAACGAACTTTTAGTTATTTTTGATTCATTTCCATTTATGATCTATTAATTAAGAAAATAATTATAAACTAACTGTCTATTTATATTTTGTGAATAATATATTGTAATTTACATAGTTGATATATCGTTTATGATTTATTCATATCGTGTTGATTATTTTTGAATTTCATTCCTGTATAATTACTTATTCTTGGAAGTAAAACACTCTTGACTGTTTGTTTTAAAAAAGGGAGAGAACCCGGTGATAATCATAAGAATGATGGATGTGACTAAATTTCTTCGATTTGCTCTAAAATTTTCTAGTGAGTCACCAAATTAGTGGTATGACGATGCACTTTGATTTGCTTCCTATTGAGCATCGCTTGTTTCCCATTACTTATTATTTAAAATATTTTACTCAGAGCGAAAAAAATAACAATAGAATGGTAGTTAAATTTTTTTAAATTTTTAATAATGCACGTAAAAGTTTAAATATTAAAAGCTTTGATAATTATAATAGAACCAATACAGAATATTATAGTGAATCACTCAAAGGCTCTATATCAGTTAGTCAAATATGTATAAAGGAGATCTGTGAATTTAAAAATAGTTAAAATACTGGATCCGGCAAAATCATTAAAATAAACTTTTATCTGTGATACAATCACGAATTTGAGCTTCTTATACATATTAGATGTCTACATTGGATCGACGCGTAGTCTGGAGCTAGTTACTAATGAACGCAGACGACAGAAAACTTCCAATGGTTTTGCATTTTATTCATAACGCCAAAGTTTCGGGAATGCATTTAACACTGAAAGTTATGGAAGCTATTTTATTAACACACTCTGTTCGCTAAAGTTTTGTTGCTCAAAGCTTAATTATATTACCTGAAAAAAGAATAACAAATATTGAATGGTTTTCCGTAATTTGTGTTAAAATTTAGTTATTCAAAAGGTTAAAAAAGGTATTTTTAACCCTTATATATATAATATATACTTATGTGTTTTCTAAATAAATATATCTGACATAAAAACGGTATGTTTTATAAAAATACACCTAGTTAAAATAGTAATAATGCATACTTCATTACATTTTCATTATTATAGAAAACTGTCCCTAACAATCTTCTCGCATTTTTTAAATTGCTTCATATTAACACTTAACCTGCGGACTACTTTTGGCAAATTCGCAAAATTCGCTTAACGTTTGCGAAAATAAATAAATTTACTAAAGTGCTTTAAATATTTCAATTTTTATTTTGTTTATTGTACCAAAAATTTTATGCGGAGCTAATTTATCAATATTTTAGTATTATATTATTGTCACAATTTATATAATTATCACTTAAAACAAAGATATTACGAATTTTTGATGTTTGAGAAAGAATGTAATATAATCCTCATCGGCATTAATAAACTCATTTAAAACTTACGAAAGTA
>JAGVSQ010014381.1:0-10635 GCA_022683975.1 Rhyacophila evoluta
AATTTTCTCGGTTACCTCATTTAAGATTTCTTTGGTTACTTAGGCAACGAAATTTACAATAATCACAATTATAAATAGCAAAATAATCAGTTCTTATACTTCCCTACAAAATTGTTAAAAATGGAAAGGAAAATTTTGTACTTTAAGCCATCGATATAGAATTTGTTGTTATAATGGTGATTATAGGTATCGAATGGTATATGTAATATTGCGTTGTTACGAAAGATATATGCATTGTCTTTGGGAGCGTTTGTTATTGCTTTATTTCTAAAATAAATGAAAATTGATAATGATTATGTTGATGAATAAAAATGCGGATTTACTGTACGAAATTTCGTCAGTAATCCGATTGATAAGAAATCAGAGCCTTTTCTAAAAAATCCATTAAGCATCCGATGTCAACCATTAATCATTTTCGGGTTGGGAAATTCCTGGAATTTCATTATTTTCGATATTGGGAAAATTGCTGTTTTCAAATTCCGATTTCTGCATTACCCACAGGCCAATTTATGAGTACAGAGAAAAACTCGGAAAAAATATTTAGTATAAAATAAATCTTCGCTAAAATTTTCTCGATAAATGTTATATCGAATACTGTGCCAAATTGCAATATTTATATTTCTTTAGTTTTAATAAATCGTTCGCAGACTGAAATAACGTCACAACTCAATAATTTCCATTTTTTTATTTATTTAGGTGAAATTGCCTTCTTTGTGCTAACTTACTAATGCTATTTACGAGTATTACTACCTAATGTGTCCAACATCCACCCACCCCTTCTTTATCAGGCGTATCGCGGAGTTCTGATATTGAGAAGCAATCTACTTTATTCGACGGAAATTTCCCGGGAGTAAATATAAATTACCGAAGACTTAGGTTGCCGCGCACTTAATAACTAGAAACAAGAAAAATATTTTCAAATCGTTCTCCAGAAAAACTACACTCCTAGTTTGTTTTTTTTATACCATGTTCGCTCCCAAACTGGAGCATATATATCTACACAGAGTGAAGATATCCACTCCGAAAGTATATTATATAGATATCTGCAATGTGAAGAGGTTTTGACAGATTATTTTTTACGAGAATTATTTGTCAGACAATTGGTCAACCTAATAGGCACCCAGTCCTGCATTTATATTATTTTTTAAATCCGACAGATGGGAAATCGAACCTGCATTCCTCGGATTGCTAATTGTGCACGCTTCCAACTACGCTACCGGGGATTACCACCTTTTAATCTCTCCATAATGTAAGAATTAATTCACGACAATATCCAAAAGTTGATTATATATTTCCAAGCAGCTACAAATCTGTCCCGGCGATGGCTTAATGTGACTTTTGTTCAAATGGTGGTCATTGGAAGTTTAGGAATGGGAAGTTGGCGAGCAAAGTAAGTTGGAAATGGAGCCTTGTTGTTCACTAGATAGCAATATTTCACCATACTTATACTCTTAATGTCATAAATCATGTAATTCGATCTTATTTGGGCTTACCATTATTACTTGGCGTAGCAACGGAACAAATAAGATGTTATGAAAAAACTGCATAACTTATTTTATCCAAATCGTGTTCAATTATGCGATATTTTCTTAGATTAATTGAAATCGACATTAACATAATGCTGATAATCGATTAAAAAGATTCTTTCAAAATCAGCTTACATTTAAAATTCGGCGCCATTTGCGGCAAAACCAAAGTAGACATTTTTATTTGCTGTTATTAATACAGGTTAAGTAACGTTTTGGAAAGGCACACAATTCACTTCAAAAATCAAATCATTTTTGAACACGTTATACTTTTTATTATATTTTATTTTTTACAAGAATAGTACAAAATAATAATTCCGTTGAATATTATATGTACGAGCAACTGATTTTCGCAAGTAATAATATATATACAATCCGTCAAATATCTATACTCGTTATGCAGGCGTTTTACGAGGCGTAACGACCATGAGGCGCTCTTCAAAGTGTCAAAAGTGTACCAGTAGCAGCTTTTCAAGATTTTGGTTGACGTGCACTAGAGTGTGTGGTATTCTTATTCTATTTAACTAAGTCATATTAATATCTAGCTTTCTTGAAAAAATACTTCTTTTTCCATAATATTTCGGTATATTTTCAAAAGCTAGAAAATCATCTGTCGTAGAAACCATGTAGTAATTAATGTCTTGGTTGAGAAGCTTATACATCGGGACAATCCAGGAATGTGCTTGGCATTCTACGATTCGACACATAAGTAAGTAGAAAATTTTAGACCAAGAATTTATAGTAAAAATTGAGATACAAAAAATAAAAAAATACAAGAATACCATAATATATGAGTTCCGCTTAAAATGAAATGTACGGTCAACCTATTTACTTGATTCCTGTAAATAATAACATAATTACTAAGCTTGGCGAATAGACACTCGATAATATGCTTAATATTTACCCAAAAGTCTCAAGCTTTTCAAATTGCACAAGAGAACACTGAAGTAACTCCGCTTCTCGCGGCTGGGACATATTAATGTGACAGCAGGCTTTGTTGGGAATTTTCTACCACGGTTAATATAGCGGGCAACATTAAACAAGTGAAGCTTTTCCCCATAAACCGCTTATTGCAGGAAAATCTTTTTATTACGTGAACGTCTTAACTAACTCTTCCGTTTCCTGTGTTGCTAATAAACAAGGTTAGTATCACAGGCTTCGTTTCGGAACGTAGTAATGGGAAATTCCCTAATAAAAGGATTTTTTCTCTTATTAGAAATCGTATACTGTGGCACAGGCAGTACATTATGAATATAATGATATTGGAAGCGTCAAAAAGCAAGCCGTACTAAATACAATACGGTATCTAACAAAAACAACATAGAAATAATATCAAAACTCTTATAATTTTGCCATTTTGGCTAATATTTGTCGTCGTTTGTGGCGTAAGGAATCGAAGATATTGACTATTTTTTTATTACAAAATAGATAATATCTTAACATTTTTATTTTTACGTATCCACGATGTCATCGAGAGTTTCGGCATCCATACATACCAAGTAACTACCTTAAAAACCTAGAACGTCAGCTGCTTTTAATACTCCGGCATTCGAATAATTGTGTTCAATAAAATATCATTCATTCATTTATTATTCATTTATTATTCATATATAATTTCAAAGGGACGAAAGGTTTAGATTAGGTTCCAATGTGTCTTCGCAAAAATAAATTAAAATTTAGATAAAAAATACTTAATTAAACTAAAAATATTTGAAAATCAAATTATTGGTTATAATAGGCCTTCGATCAATCATTGAAGAAGATAGATTTTAATAGTAGTGCTTAAGCCGATTTTTTTTACGTTACAGTTAAAGTGTTTAATTCTGATAATGCATACATTAACTAGTCAGTATATGCAATAACTTGATTTTCCATCTGAAATCCGCCACAAATACACACCCGTTATTCAGGCGTTTTTCATGGCGTATCGAACGTAAAGTGTTCTTCAAAGTCCCAGAAGTGTCTTAGGAGCAGCTTCTCAAGACTTTGGTTGACGTGTACTAGAGTGTACATGATTGTTATTTTAATTATTTATTACCTATTAATATCTAGTCCTATTCAGAAAATTCCTTCTCGTTAGCCATAATATTTCGCATTTTTTTAAAAGCTAACAAATTATTCTTTATAGCAACCAATTTGCAACAGCCGACCGGTCGGACAAATAGTCGAACTGACTTGAAAGGATCTTTTCTTTCAATCGACACATGGGAACACTTCCAGAGGATGTAAATGGCATCCTGCAAATCGTCAAATAAGCAAGTAAGAGATGCAATAAGACCAAACCAATAGTGTTTAGATGGAAAACTTCCATAACAGGTTAAGAACTGGAAATTCTGAAGCAAATTTGGTCTCCAATCACCATGCACCACTTTATTTTAGGAAAGAATTATTAAATATGTTTACCTGTCTTTAGAGGAGGTGCTCCACTGTTTTTTGCTGACATTTATCGCAGCATCGTATGTTATGGTTCATTAACTATTAGATTTAGTTATAACTTATATTGCTAATTATTAAATACCTATTTCTATCAATTTTGGTCTTTGAATTCTCATTTTTGAAGCCACTTTATAACTACGAATATAGTGATTCATAAAAATTAGATATTGCATCTAAGACATGATATGTCTATACAATTATGTGGATAATTTACAGCTTTTCTAGCTGTATAATTGTACGGCGTATTTTAACTAAATTTATTACTGCTATTATTATGTATATATTATTGACTAAATTTAACACGATACCATTTTTATTGGTAAGGTTAGGAGTTTTTCTTTAGTGTATTTTAACCGATATAATTTAACATTGTATTCACTAATTAATTAATCTATGCATTGTCGAAGTTCGCACATTCACTGTAACGTATATATTATAAGTTTAATCATTCAGGGAAAAGTGGTAGCATATCGCTGATAACTTTCACTTTAGTTTAAGAAAGTCTAAAAATACTACATCCATGTTTAAACTTAGAGAGGTTTTAATCAAAACTTTTCCATTTGAAAAGCGATTTATCTTCATTTAGTTACTAAATACTAATGCCAAAAAGGGCAACGGTGCAATATTTAAATTATATTAAATGTGTATTGAATAAAAATATTCAATTGATTTATAACAGACTCTGACAATTTGTATAGATTAAAATAAGTATTTTTTATTCTCGATTCGTATTTTGTTTCGAGAACGATTTCATGGTTTTCAAATACAAAATCTTAACGTTGCGGTTTTTTTAATGCTCCTACATTACATAATATTATCTAGTGTTTTCTAGTTTTATGAAGGTGATTTTATAATAGTTTCTCGTCGCTTGGTTTTTATGTTTTAACCATTCTCGGAATCAATTAACCATAATTTCTTTCTAACTATATTTTAAGTGTATACAATCAAACTACGGTATGTTATATGCGCTATTTTAAAGCATATCATATATTAAGTCAAATCGGTGCGGTTCCAGGAATATTTTTCAATTACTTAAAGATATAAGATGGGCTACTGTCTATTGTCATGACTTAATCGTTAACGTTTTGAAATTCACACACCAAAAAAATTATTCTTAATTAGATATTTGCATACACTTGCATGTCAATCACGTATCAATACATCTATAATAATAGATCCTCACATTGGGAACAACTATTTGCTTCATTTGCCGTAGAATCGGTGGAAATATTCAAAGAAATCAAATACAAATTATTTATAGATTATTAATTACTAACTAAAACTATATCAGTCACCAATGTCTCTCCGGTAGTGAAGGGATTAGCGCGTACGCCTTGGGTTCGGGGAACCGTAAATGCGAATTCAATCCTACATCTGCTGATTTATTTTGTTAATCAAAAAAAGCAAGACTTAGAGCCCATTGAGTTGATTAATTATCCATTAATCAATTCTCAGGAAAAATAATCTGTCAAGACATGTCTTCAAATGCGGAGATTCATATATTCAACATTCGTAGATGACGTCTTTACGCTGTGTAGATCCATGTGCTTCGATTTTGGAGCGAATATGACAAAAAAACAATTAAAAAAAATAAATAAAAAAAATTTAATTACAGTATTTTTAAACTATGTCCATTGATATCGTAGTTCAGACATTTTTCTAATTCCGAAACATTGGGGGAAAATCAATACTCTCTAAAAAATATATTAATATTTTTTTTAAATGTATTTTTTATTTTAATTTGTGTATGTTTATTTTACCAATGTGTATATATTTTTAATGTATTTGTATATTCCACGCCATTGAGACGTTATCAGGCTGAGTTAGAGATAGTTAAATAGTTAGAAACATTATCTTTAATAAAGTGAAAGTGCCGTTTCTGCATCACCCATAAATTTAAATATTATACAACTCCGTTAGAAAGTAACAAGCCACCCTTCAAAATCGAACTTTTGATTCAATCTAACCACCACATTAAGTTATATAGGTGTGTGCCTGTAGAGAACAAAAACCACTTCTCTGATTCTTCTAACAAATACGTAGATTTATAAAGGTGCGATGCGTTCGCATAAATCAAACGGAGCTTTTGTGCTAACCCAGTAAACTTCGCCATAAAGTTTTATATTATTCATAAAGCACATGAAATATTTAATGCAGGACTAATTACTTAAGGTTCGACACTTGTATTTCGTAGAATATTTTAGTATTTCCGCTTCAAAGTATACCTACCATCGGATTTCCAATCTCAATTAATACTTTAAAAGGACTAGTCACCAGTTATATATTTGAACGATTTTATTCACTCACTAATAATAATAAATTCAATGTTATAAAATCATATTGTTATACGGTGTTTGCTTCAGATTTTGAACATATCGATAGCTTGAAGTGCGAAATTGCCAACTCCATTCTTGAAATTTTTACAGTAGAGTGTAAATAAAATTATTTTGCTTCTTATCTTTGGGATTATTTTCATATAAAAAAAAACACATTTTCAAAGCTTTATTTGTATAGTTGCTTATAAACGACACAATTTATATGTTCCTGAAGACAAAATAGTTGTATATAATATTATGCAATGTATAGCTCAGAGTAGTTTTTTTGTGGTGTTTTTTCGAAATATATTTAAATGCCTTTGAATTGCCAAAGACATACGGGACATGTTATTTATATTATAATTATTTATAATATCGTAAGAAATATATTCTAATTTCTTCGTCTCCCTGGTAGCGTAGAGGTTAGCGTACGTGCCTAGCAATCCTGGGGATATGGATTCGATTCCCACATATGTCGGATTTTTAAAAATTAAAAAATGCAGGACACATTGAGTTGAGAAACATTTCTCGTAAAAAAATCCGTAGATCCGTATACTCAACTTTCGGATTGGATATCTTCGCACTGTGTAGATTGATATGCTCTTTTTTGGGAGCAAACATGGTATAAAAAAGATTAGAGTGTATCTAGAATAAGTGCTAGGTGTATCGGTACTCATTTAATTGTGTTGTCTTTAAATTAGTGATATTTTTAAAATAGACAGCTTTATTGAAATATTTCAAAAGTCGTGAAATAATTGATTAACTGTCATCGATTAAAAGTAATTATTTGCAGAAAATTGTGTACAATGTCAATATTACAAATCATGGTCAATCTATTTTTTATCGATTGTCTTTTCTTTTCAAAGCCATTAGAATTCATTTGAATTTTTTGAAAAAATGAACATCCATTTCGCTTAAGCTCTTTGAAATAAAAAAATATATCGTCAATGGGTTCGATTTAGGGGATTCTGGGAGGCTTTGCAGAATGGATAACCCCAGGCCGACTCTCGTCTGATTTAAATTTAAATTAATGCCTTCATTGCGGTAAACGGATTATCGCGTTTTAGGCTGTATCGCAAAAAGCTATTTTTAAAAAAACACCTTTTTTCTTTCAATGAAAATAAATGAATGTGCAAAATTTACCGTTTAAACATAAAGAAAAGCTTTTTAAAACAACAGTTAAGGCATAAATTCAAATACATGTGGTATAAATACAAAATAGTTTTTGTTTCAAACAATATAAACATTTCATCGAAAGAAGATTTAAAAAAAATCTTCATTTTACATCAGGATATTTACTAACTTTAATCAGAAAATGTCTTTCCTTTTCCGAAATTTATTTTCAACCCCTTTAAATTAAAGTGGAAGAGTTTCTACTACTGATGTGCTACGATATTTTTTAGGTAAATTTTTGTCTAACATATCCGGTTTGAAAGTGGAGCATATGGATCTGCACGTTGTGAAGATGTCCGCTCTCCTGTGTAGTATAAGGATATCTGCAATGTGAAGGCATATGAATGATATATTTCCAAAGTGTTTAAATTTAAAAGAAAACATTTTGTTTTTAGTTTAGTTTTTATTTTGTCTATATGACAATTAAATACGTATAGGAACTTTAGGAACAATTTAGCATGTAAACTAGTGAAAAATATAATCATTTCTCTATACAAAAAAAAACTTGTTCAAAATTTTTGCATAAAAATTTAAATATAATGGAATAAGTTAACTTTGGAAATATACTCCTCATATGTTGACAGATAAATTTTAACGAGAATTGGTCGCCTAACAATTACTCAAACTGTTGGTTTGCATTTTCAATTTTAAAAAAATCAAATAACATAATACCCATATGGTCAACAGTTACTTCATCCGCCAATACTGCATATGTTTGTAAACCATGACATTTTTTTTAAATAAACGGTTCATCATTGAAATGCTGAGTCTACCTTAGGAAGTATCTTTTAAAACTGGTACTAAGCAAAGAATTTTATTATATTATTAAAAACATTACTTGCCGATTGGTTGGTTACATATAACATTATTTTTTGCATCTGGGTCTAAA
Source organism: Rhyacophila evoluta (assembly GCA_022683975.1). NCBI lineage: Eukaryota > Metazoa > Arthropoda > Insecta > Trichoptera > Rhyacophilidae > Rhyacophila > Rhyacophila evoluta. Next base: position 8,340 of record JAGVSQ010014381.1, read on the forward strand.
GAGTGTATTATTCATAATAAAATATAAAATGAATGAGTTTATAATAATTTTGGTTGCAATAAAATTAGTAATAGATAATCATAAATAACCCTGAAAAATTATCTGATGCTATTAACAAGATTTATTCGGCAAAATTAATATGTTGGCATGATGTGAGTGAATGGAAAGCGAAAACTAGAGGTAGATAAGTTTGTATGCGTGGAGGCTTTACATACACGGGATGGTTATGGAGACAAAATAATTCACTTAATACAGCGTGAGTGTGATTCCAATAATTACCACAAAATATCGATTTAAAAATAGCATATGAATAATATTAACATATAACACATTTCAATCAGAATAACAAATAGCACAAACGACATTGAAAAATAAAATAAAATGCTTTCGTTTCGGGTAAAGTGTACGCATAAAATTGAAAGGCATCCATAAGGGAGTTCTTCGTATTTCGAGAACATTTTAAACGATGCCTGGTTAATCAGTTAAGTGCTGAAAACAATACGAAATGTGCTTTTCTCGTTTATCGCCATCTTGTGACGTTCATTACTTTTCTCCGTGAAACAAAATGGCGGTCTCCTGTCAGTGACGTACTCACATACTCTTTATTACATACTACTAAATAAATGTAAATACCGGCATGTTATTTTTACGTTTGGAATTTGTAATAACTATTTTAATCTTCATTTTTGTTTGGTTATATCGTACGTTTTACAAGAGTACCTATTCACCATGGTTACCAATTAGTAACAACTTCAAATTAAAATACTAAACGTTAAGCAACTAACTACCAACTTTTTTTCTGATAAGCCAGTTGTCAAATTTAAAAATTTGTATCTCCATAAGCTTCACATTCTAAGCAAATAGAGTAAAATTTATCCATTTAATGAATTGTATTGTAAAAATTGGTTAATTATCACGAAAATCACTACAAATTTGGTAATCTTATATCTGTAACCACGCCGTGGCATACACTTTGGGAATCCCTGTTATAACTGTACAAAAAATGCTTCACTCAATTTATATTACATTTCAATACAATCATTTTTCATAATATGTTAATTTAATTCACATTATATTAACATATAGATACTACATGAGGCTTTAAGCGTACGCGGCAAAAAAAATCGACATTTATAAATATATATGTATTTGTTAGTTGTTTTAACATTTTTGAATCTAAGAAGAATAGAGTAAATGTTATATATACCATGCCTGCTCCAAAACCGTAACATAAATCTACCCAGTTTGAAGATGTCCTTTCTAAAAATAATGTATATGGATCGCACGCAATCTAGAGACGTGGCATGACCTATTTTTTTCACGAGAATTGGTTGTCAGACAATTTCTCATCCTACAGGCCATCCACTGTTTTTTTTTAATCCTGTAATTGTGGGAATCGAACCTGTAATTTTCGGCTGCGAGACGAGTACGCTAACCTCTCGGCTATCAAGGAAAAATTAAACGTTAGGTAATTTAAGCAATATACTTTTAATATTAGTCACTATTTACAATTTTAATAAGCCAATGAAAATTGAAGCCGTGAGTGAATTAATGAGTAAAAATATACATGTAATGAAAACTTGATTTAGAGTTTCATAACGTATGTGCGAATATGAGAGTGCATTTTTGAAAACATAAGACAGCTTCCAACTCATCGTAATTAATTTATTCGTATATTAATAATTCTTTTGATATTTTAAATGGCTTCAGTTTCAACCGGTATGGCTCTGTGTAAATATGTAGAGAAATATTCAAATTTATGGGTACGCCTTTACTTACAACAATCTAAGTCTCGGGCTGGTAATTTACGGTTAATGATTCGAGAGGGCCTATGTTTAAAATAACATTTTGTTTCATTGTGGTGTATATTAAATAACACTATCGCATACGAAGTTTTATGTTACTGAAAGATTTTATATATTATGCTGTCTAACAGGGTGAAAAATATAAATACATTCCGGATTGAGGAGCCGCGAAATATTGACACAACTTCATGCAAAAGTATTGCCATGTGATAAGGATTCTTGCAAGGGTCATCTGGTGTCTACATTTGCCACTTAAGAAGCGAATCTAGAATAAGAAGACGAGATACGAAATGTATTAATAGGTGGCTTATATTGATATCGATATTTTTATAGTAGTTAGTGTTAACAAATATCGATATATTTATTTAACACGTTCATAAAAATTACTCACTCTGGTATAATTCATAATATGGCATATACCTCAATTGACAAAAAGACATTAACAACACGATAAACACATTATTATAACGAAAATATTAAGAACATATTCA
>JAGVSQ010014383.1:0-10635 GCA_022683975.1 Rhyacophila evoluta
ATTTTATATAATATAATAAATAAATACATTATTATTAGTATGGCAGAAGAATTAAAAGAAAAAATAAATTAAATTGAATGGGAATCCGTAGAACCGCTACAATGGACCGCGAATAATCGACGTCATACTTCTTCATACAATATAATCTCGTCTAGTTTGGCGTACGATGTGAACTAATCGAATAAAATTACTGCTCTACAACTAAATTGCTATAACTTAATATTTTAAATAAATATCAAACTAATTTTGTATATATCTATTGGCTGTAAATACACGACAGAATTTTATTATAATTATATTACGTATTCTTTAAAAATATACTGACGTGAAATTTTAAAATATATATTTTTTTATCATAAACTTCGAAATCAAATATGATATACCGATGGCTTAATCTGTAAACAAGCTAAATCCACTTATGATTAAATTTTGATTTTGATTTCATTTTATTCAGCTTTATTTTATTTTATTGCACACAGGACGTACACAATTGTATAATATGGCTATAAATATTAAGCCATCAATATGGATCTTCCCATCAATCCAAAGATGACCACTCTAGGATAGAGTATGTATGAATCTCCGTATTATAACGAATTATTTTGATAGATTTTTTTCACGGGACTGGCTGACAGTAAATTGCTTAATCTATTGGGCATCCGGTCCTGCATCTTTAATTTTTTTTTTATACTATACTAGTTTCATATTACATAAAATTTGTAGATTTTTGATAAGTAATATTTATTTTCGTCGTTAATTTGATATTTTCTTATTACATTCAATTGCTTAACATATTACTGTGATGTAAATTAATATACCCGGTTATTCAAATTTACGAATTACAATACTTATTTTCTACAGTTATCTTACAAAAACTAATTCGATTGAAAGAATTCTATGAGTACTGTAGTATAATGTGGGCTCAAAATTGTTGGAGAACCTTGAAAGTTCGTCTATATTGTTTGGCTAAATCTTAAGCTTATTTATGTTTCCTCTCCGCACGGTGGCAATAGTTTTCATAACTCTGAAGTAGAAAGTATTGTCGGATAGTCATATTCCAGCAAGTTGCAATTATCAAAATAAGCTGCGGGATATTTGCACTAAAATTAAAACAAATAGAAAACAAAATAAGTGTACACTATTTTAATGATAATTGCTACTAAGGTGGTAGTATTATTTGCAGCGTCATACAGCTAAGTTTTTGATAATCATATTACTCCTGGGACATTCCCGTCGAATAAAGTAGATTGGTCTTAGACATCAGAGCTCCGGAATACGTTTGGTCAAGACCGAGTGTAAGGACAGACGGCTGGATAGAGAGCATATTTAAAAGTGCCGTTTAATGAATTTAAAAAAATAAAATAATTGAACGTACAAATTAAATATAATATCAACTCCACTCCTGGTGGTAAAATGTATCCATGTATGTGTTTGTGTACACGTCTTACTTATAGACTTATATTTTTCAAAATAATTCGCAAATATACTTAAAATGATTAAATAAGGCAGTTCAAATTTCGGAATAGCAATAAAAAATCAATCCCATTCATTCGGTATTTTTCGTATCGATTCGGAGTAAAGAACAAATATGACCGGAAACATTCAGGGTAAATAAAAATAGCCATCGGGTATATCGAACCCCACCCTGTCTCGGATTTTAGAGGGTTGGGGTTAGTGGATGGGGGTTTTCAAGCCTATTCGGGACTTTTGACTTGGTAGGGTTACGTCCTACTCAGTGGGGAGTTGATTGAAAACGATTCGCAACATTTTTTTTTTCATTTCGGCTCTCTATAACCGAGATAACGCTGTTTCCCATTTTTTAATGACTCAGGAAATACTGTTACTGCTGTATATGTCTGTAACTCTAAATGTAGGAATCACGCAGGGTCCAGAGCAAGCTAAAGAAGGCCAAGAAAAGTTGATACTTTTAGTGTCAGATGGCAAGGAACATCTTCGAACAGAGATTTACACTCGATACGTCACGATTTTTTTTCAAATGTGTCTACCATCTATTTGTAACGTATTTGTAACGAGATAGGGATATTCTCAATGCACAATTATATTTAATAATTATTAATTAAATGATTATCATAAACATAACGTTATAATTTTATATATCACAAATCTTTTTCGATATACTGGCTTATGACTTCGCGTACGTGTTACGAATGTTACAGAATTATTAAAATGACTAGATGAATTGATATCTAACGGGTTGAGCATTTAACTAACAACTAATCATTGTGAATACAGTATGTCTCAAAATTATTAGAATTCATATGGTCAAACTTTGGAGCGGATATGGCTAAAAACATACGTCTATAAATAGGAAGTATTTTTTTAGAATTTCCAGTGGAAATGGACAGGTCACATAATTCAGAGACAAGATTCTCGCTGAATAAATTTAATGAGACAAGATAAAAACTCAAAAGTCACAACTATATGGTGTTTTACAGAAGTATATTGAAGCCAATGTACACGACAAAACCGATTATGAACGAAAATTAGCTATTACTTAGGGTCAGATCTATATCACTACATGAGTAATGTCTTTGGGAACTAAAGAACAATAATTGATTAAATGTGTTTATGTTACGTTAATTTTAATCAAAAAATCATTTTCTTTCTTTGTGTATAGCTTTTTTTTAAGCTGGATGTATGGGCAATTGTCTTGTGTGTATTTGTATATGTGTGCATTTGTCACGGGTGCAACTGTTTTGTGTTTATTTATTTATCTGGCCAACATAATATATTTGGAAGTTTAATTATATCCGGTGGCAAAATGTTGACAATCACTTCGATATTCGAGTTCGCAAAATGAATGGGCATATAAAAAAGAGGCCAACCGTGAAAATGGTTAGGATGAATGGATGATAGTTATTTTCAATACTGGCACTTTGCTCTGTATCATATGGAATCGAAATTATTCGAAGTACAGTTACTTTTTTTCGATAGTTAAATTTTATATTATACCGTCAGAGTATAATATCTTTCCGCTAAAAAAAATTTAAAACAAATAAAAAAACTTTTTTTTAATATATTTGATTAATTATTATAATTGGGCGTATATATGCAGAAATGATTCAACTGCTAGTTTTGAGATGTTTGATGAAATATAAAATTGGAAACAAACAAAATCTTCAATATGCTTTTAATTTTTAACGAGATCACCAAATAATTTTGGATCTTATTTACGTATACATACATGAAACATTATCAATCGATTTTTTGGATAAAGTGTGTTGGATCTTTTCTGTATATTTAGATTATTTGTATAATCGAGATTATAGAAATTATTATAGGTATAGTTCAATATATTACAATTTATTACTTATAAACAATATGAATAGCTACAAAACAACCATATAAGCTATCAACATTAAGATGTACAACCATAAATTAATACATTATTTAAAAAAATGCAAAAACTCATTTCCATGTGTATCATATTTCTCTTTAATTCGACCAGATTGGATGTGACACCGAATTGCTAAAAATTTTTTGGATCCTTATATTAATAAAAGCCAGTAGTAAGAATCCAATTGTTTCACAGCCATCCTGTTGTTATCGTTATTAGAATTCGCTAATTGTTTAACGTCGTAACATTAATTATGTCATGCTTAGCGTTTACGTAATATAGTAAAAATTCGAAAATAAGCGCACTAGATAAAGTAATAGCGCTGATAAGATCGTATTAAGTTACGTGTAGTTTAGGAATATGTAGCAGATCCTACCAATACTACGATTTGATTATACACGAACGACATCCAATTACAATAGTGAGATATTTTTTTTAAAAATACTTCAATATCACTATATTTTGGAAGGATCTAAAATAAAAAGATTCAAGAATTCTTAGTATCGATAGTATAGTGTTTGGATGATTGCTAAGGTATAATTTATCAATTATATATACAGTAAGTGCTCACCAGCCAAAGTTTAAAGGCTTTGTTACACTGGACATTAACTGTCGCGGCGGGAAGCGATCTACTGTGTGTGCGCATCCCATCACTTAAAGAAGCTTTGAATAAATCTTCACATCTGATAGCCCACAGTATACACAATTTTTCTCCTCAGTAGCGTAGTTGTGGGTTCGATTCCACATCTGTTGGATTTTAAAAATCCGAAAATGCAGGACTGAGTGCCCATTGGGTTGAAGAATTGTCTGACAAACAAATCTCGTGAAAAATAATCTGACAAGACGTCTTCACATTGCGAATATTTATATACTCCTTCTTCGGAATGGATATATTCACACAATATAGATTCATATGCTCCACGTTGGGAGCGAACATGGTATATACATAAAAAATACACAATTTTCCGAGGCGTGGATATACGGTTCGTGTTGGAGAAGATAACGAATATCAGCGATAATTAAGTATTCAAATATCTTATATTAATGTATAATCGTATGAGTGGTCTAGAAATATTGCCCAATATCAAAACTAGAATATGAAATATTACAAAGGTTATTTGAATTACAAGACAACTCTATCCGAAATGTTTTAATTATGTTGACCCCGATGCCTACTTTGCCTGTGTCTTGTACAGTGTCAGCCATAAACAAGGTGTATTTATTTTAATTTACGATTGCATTTAGCCGAAATATGTAGCTATAAATTGTCGGCAACATTTAAATAAAAATGCATCATAAATGCCCGTGTTTTGTGAGCCCATTCAAATATAAATCTTTTTAAATATCTCACTTAATAGTAAGTTCTCAGATTTTTTAGTTCCTCTCTAAATAATGAAACAATAATTTATTCTTTTATGCTCGAAATTTGAAGAGCTTTTGTTTTATAATCACATCCTGGCATTATTTTAAGTATGTTGAAACTTTGAGAATAATTTTATTTCAGCTTTCTCAAGACTTAAATCGAACATATTATCTTGAAAATCGAACTCAACAATTAACAGTGATGGTAGAAAATTCATGATTTTCCATAGTTTTTTAATAAAAAAGAATACGAAAAACTCTCCATATATCGTCACTTTGGAGTGAAAAGTCACCAACTAACAAGATTGATATAAAGTGTTAAATAATTAATTGCAATAAATATCTATCTATATCTAAAGTATTTTTTTAAATAATTATGGTTGCATTCAATTCTTTATGAAAGCGTTTTTTAAACTTTGTTAATTTTTACTAAATCTGTTTATTGAATTACACAAACAAATTCGTTTCTATATTTAATTAAAAATCATACTTTTTATAAGATAAATTATATTTTAATAAGAATGATGATCAAACAGGAAGTCTTAAAATTCTTTTTGAAAAGCCTAAAAATAGACTTTATTAACGTCGTTAATTTCATTTTGAAATACTTATATACTTATAATATACAACGAGCCACTTAATAAAATCCCTTCTGTAGGTATCGAATATAAATTATTTTTAATTCAAAGATGAAAAACTGGGTGCACAATGAATTGAGCGGTTGATTCACAGCCAATTCTCACAAATAACAATATGTCAAGGCAAATGTTAACATCGTGCAGATCCATATGATCCACGTTTGAATCTAACTACATAGTTAAAAGGCCACATAAATATAAATATGATATCAAGAACATTGATCACTCACTCGTATACACTTCACATTGGTTTGTTAGACTCGGTTATGTGATTTTTTCTTGTACAATAATAATTCGTTTTTGTTTTTGTGTGCAAGGAAGTTATCTATCATCTTCTTTAGTAGATATGATCGCGTATAACGAGATCAAAGCAGCGATCGAAGTGCTAACGTGCCTCGGTGCCTCGTTGAAAGCCATAGACTCGCCTTTGTACGCCCATCTGATGTTATGCACTTGTTACATTTTTGGGGAAGACAATCAGAACAAAGGAGGTTCAAATAAACGGTCAAATTTTAATTTGTAAACAAAATTCGTCGCATTTCCATTTTAATAAAATATTTTTTTTATTTTCATTAAAAAAATTCATTTCATTCAATTTCATTTAACGAGACTGTGTGATACAATAATGCACGGTCTAACCGCTTGAGTATATTTTTAATATGTCAAGTTAACCAAACGACTGTGTTAAGTTGGGAGTTCCAAACTTCATAAAGGTTAGTTTTTTCTGAATTTTCTGAACCTTAATTTAAAGAACTTTACCAGTCCTAAGGATTGAGTATTAAAATCTCGGTATTATGAAGACCTAATATACAATGAAATAGTTGTGATTGTAAAGAAAAATTGGAACCCACGCTGAATTAAGTGTATGATAAACATACAAGAAACCGAGAGTGTGTAAAGAATAACTTCCTTGTGTGCATACTTTCTGCGAACAGCTTCGATTGTGTGTGTGACATTTCTATTTTTCTTTATCGTTCATATGGATAAATGAAATTAGTTATACCCAAAAAAACTTTTCATTACCCCTCTAAAAAAACATTCAATACTTCGATTGCTAAAGAAGTCTTATGTTTTTGATATTTTGACGTCCTTAGTCCACCTTGTACTTGTAAATTTAGTAACTCAATTCAATTCAACGACAAAGCAAAGTCTATAGGATAAAAATAATTATTTTTATTAATAATCAAAATATGATTTATCAATAACGACAAAATCTTCATCGATAGAAGACATTTAATAATACGAAACGTGAATTGACATATTGGATGGATGTGTAACAAAAAATTAAAAAATGAATATTAATTTTAATGTCTATTATGAACAACGCAATTTATATAACGGATAAACCAGCCATATCGATCGAATATCGAAAACTTTTAGAGCGGAAGAATTGTGTATCAAATCAAATCTTCTTCCAGTCTCCAACATATAAGCTATCTACAATATGTATACTTACTTGAGTCGGACTCATGCAATTGAAAATATATAAACTCTTAGGTTGAAAGTTTCAGTGTTAAGCTTTAACAATCTCAATTGTTTCACTTATACTATCCAACCAATATTATAATAATTACTGAATTAGATTAAATCATTTATTTAGTTTGATTAGTTTACATAAAAAAAATTAAAACCTCCTTCCCTACAACCGTGGTGTAGTAATTAATAAGTTAAAAGTGTCTTTTCTCTCATTTATTAAAAACTTTAGTGTTCCCATATTTAAATAGACACTATCTTCCATCCATGTTGTTATAATACTGCTTGTCTTCTTACAAGCGTTGTAATTTCGGCATTGGATACCATTGGGTACTTACCCACAGGATGTATTCATCAGAATTAAAAAAGCTTAGCTCCTGAGAGGATGCAAAGCGACTAGCATTTTTTAATAATAATAATAATAATGATTATCGCAGAAGAAAAATAAAAGTATATCTCATATGCCGTCGTTATAGGCGCTCAGGAATTTATTGTTGCCAATGGACTTTCTTTATTTAAACTAGGAGTAGGATATTCATTTCTTCCTTTGACATATAAGATTTCCAATTGCCTTTGATGGATTCGAAACCAAAGCTCATAATTTTGAGTTCAGTAGCGACATTCAAATAAATACAATAATTTTAATATGTATTTAAATGTAGAGTTTTTGTTTTTTGCTTTGTTTTGTTTATGCCATGTTCACTCCAAAAGTGGAGTATGTAGATCTCCGCAATTTGAAGACGTATTGACAGACTATTTTCCACAAGAATTTTTTGTCAGATATTCGCTCAACCCAATGGGCAGACAGTCCTGCATTTTTAGATTTTTTTAAATCCAACAAATGTGGGAATCAAGCCCGCATTTCCCGAGCTGTTAGACGCGCACGCTGACCTATACGATAACGGAGATAAAAAATAATAAAACGCAACATGTCGGATGGCTAAAGCATAACCGATAATACTCAACACCAATCAGTGAAGTAAATTATTACATTGCGGAACATCATATACTCCACATATCTTGCAACCGAAATGGTTAAAAAAGCCCTTAATTTCATAATATTTTTTCTTTGCCCACATATATGTAGCTATCATTATAATTTTCCATATATTTTGAATATGTTGATTTTCCAATAGTTACTCTAGGATATCGACTTTGAGAAATGCGATTTTTTCTAATTGCGACAAATTATTACAAGAGGGAGGGATATATTTATATGTGTATTTTATTTAATTTATATTTTTAATAATAATTAATAAAAAGCAAATTTACTGCAGTGAATAAATAACCCAAAACCTCAATGTGAATTTGATTTATGTTATATTATATTGACTAATGATTGTTGTCTGATTTTATGAAAATATTATATTAATATATGTATTTTGTGTAAGCCCGCACGATGTTAGTAGGGACCAGAATAATATATAAAATTAAATCAAATTAGCATCATAATAATGCAAATTATGTATACTATTATAATAATTATATATAATATAATGTCTTTACTAGTCCGTGCATTCCACAATCACAAAATCTATTCAAAACATGAACACTAAAGTCATAATAATTTCTTTATAAGTGTCGAAGCTATATTGTTTTACTTGCGAACAAAAATGCATGTTAATGAAATGCATATTTAAATTTCATTACAAACTTATTTAAATGTGTTATAATAAATAATTAAATGTCAAAATGTTGGAGTTAGATAGTGGCTGATGGAAAAAGATAAAATTTATAAATTTAAAAAGAGGGCAAATGGAGGGATTAGAAATCGTCAACCTTTCGAAATTTAATGAAACTTTACAACATCATTTGAAGTCATATTTATATTGTATATATTTCTTCGGTGGCCGATAGGTATGTGTTTATTTTTGTTTGATTTCCGCAACTGCCTTATGATTTTTTAACAATCGAACGTCGAAGGATTAGATATAGAATACATTCACGCAAAATTCAAATTACATACTATGGGAATGTCCAATAATCCGTATGAAACGGAAAAAATTACCTAAGTCGATTTAATTAAATTGGACCCATCAGGACATCCGACTTGACTGTCAAAAGGGCGAATTTCATTGCTTTTAACGAAATGCGACGCCATACGGTTATGAAAATATCTTTACAGAATTTCTTAACAAAATAAGAAGTCTCTTTAAATAAATTTCTTCTGCGTATTTTTTGAAATGAGCACATTTGAGTGCGTGGCAACTTCATTGTAATGGGTAATTTATAGTTACTCCCGGTACACTCCAGTCAAACAATGAAGATCGCTTCTCGATATCAAAGCTCCGAAATACGGCGAACTAAGAGTACTAGGACCAGGTGTAAAAACGGGATGGATAAATGGTGGTAAACATGTAACGTGATTTTTTGGGTTAAGTCACTTTGTAAAGTATAGGTTTATTTTTGCAAAATCTTACACCATTGGCGTATTTTTGGTTTAAAATAATTTTTATACGTTTTATAAAAATATGTGCTAATTCAACAATGTGCAAGATATAGCAAAACATAAAACTATATTTTACAAAGTGACATACACCAATAAATAGAGTTAACTGTTCCTATAATATTGGCGACGATATACATGTATTGTATATTATAAATAACATTTTATATTGACAGAGATTTGTATAGGCACTATGGGGTATCAATATGCTCTACTTTTAAAGTAAAAACAGAAGTACAAAAAAAATTAATTAACTTATATTCTTTAATTTAATTTATTAACATTGGTTTAGAACCACTTATACGGGGCCGATATAAATGCTAATCATTGTGTGACGTATTCAAATTTCATAGTCTAAATAAAAATATATTTTTCATAATAAAATACGTATACCCGTCTGCAAACACAATTCTTTTTTTAGGTGTAAAAATAAAATAAATTGTATATTTCTGTATAATTAAAAATAGATAAGCGTATCACCTAGTTAATTTCTTCAAAAAGGAAATTGAATTCCTAACGATGACTGATATAATCTAACGAAAAGAAATAACTTGTGTTTTGATACAGGATTTTACTTAGAAAGATTTCAATGTTTTCTTTGATTGATACTGCTGGCTGAAAGTATTTGATGGTTAATGATTTCAAACACTTTTTTATTATTCAATATATATACTATTTATAGTTTTATTTATTTTTCATTTGTCATAATATTTTTCGTTCTAAGTAGTAGTAGTAAATATATATATTCTCATATGGTACTCATGCTTTGAGGCGAAGCTTAACAAAAGTTAAGTATTTTGCAAGCGAGTTCCTTGAGGGTTACAGGAAAAAATTCTCAAGGGCTTATTTGAAATGCACTGAACGTGCGTGAAGATATCAGCTCTACTTTCCATATTGTATATTAATAATTTAACTCACCATAAGACTAAATTTATTTTATATAATAACTTCGTATTATTTTTGAGATGAAACATTGTATCATATCTATATCTGTCCATTTACCATTTTCGCTGTAAAAGTGGAGCATATGGATATACACAGCGTGAATATATCCACTCCGAAAGTGAATTAAATGGATCTTCTCAATGAAATAACGTCTTGACGTATTATTTTTTACGACAAATATTTATCAGACAATTGCTCAACCTAATGAGCATCCAGTCCTGCACTTTTTGATTTTCAGAAATCTGACAGATCTGGGAATCGCACCCGCATTCCCCGGATTGGTGCACATGCTAACCTCCGTATGCCTATTAGATTGAGAAATTGTCTGACAAACAATTCTCGTGAAAAATAATCTGTTAATTTATTTATTTATTTAATTAATTTATACATGTTTTAATATCACAAATTATAAG
>JAGVSQ010014384.1:0-10634 GCA_022683975.1 Rhyacophila evoluta
TTCTGAATTTAAAATCAATTTCCATCAAGCACCATCAGTCAAAAATATTAATTAAAAAAGTATCTATTGCACGAAAATCATTGGTTACAAACTCAGGCATTAGATAAATACAATCAAATTACATTAGTTTGCCACTATATATCTCTACGTATGGCTTCACTAAAGAGCTGTTTTTCTTCACACGTAAACATCTAAAATAAAGATTTTACGTCTTCTGCATGTAACAACGTTAATTACTTTCATTAGTAAATAAGGGATTCAAAGGTTTTTTCACGCAAGACCAAGTAATGCTACAAATCTATTTAAGTGAGTGAGTGAACTGATATATTTTTTGCTTTTGTCTTTTTAAACGTAATGAAAACTTTATTAACGTAAGAGACTAAAAAAAATAGGAAATCAACCAAGCAGTTCTTATTTATTGCGTACAATCAATCATGCAGTGATGTTTGAAAGAGACTGGGAAATGTGACGCGGATACCTTCTAAAATTTTATGTGACCCTGGTAACCACCTGAGGATACGATAACATCAGTATGTTTTATTCTAAATTTACAAACTTGCCTCCCAATACCAATGTCAATACAAAGGACAATGGTTATAATAAACGAAATCCCATCGGTCATTGACATATTCCACTTGAGTGAGGTAAATTTAGATGGATCTTGTTTTGTAAATTTCTAGAATACGATTTGTCTCATTCTGTTAGTAGGCTGTCTTTCATTATTTTTTTCTCATTTTTTTTATTTGCCCTTTTTTCCATTTTAAATATGTATATATTTTGATTATTTTTTCATTTTTATATTATATTGTGAACCCCTTAAACTTTTACCTTCTTGTTTTAAACATGTAAAATGAAAAAAAATTGAATGAAATGAAAAACTGCACTTTAAGGTATTTATTAAAAAAATATCGCTTATAATTACAGTTTATACTTAGTAATTTTGTCACTCATATGTGTTCATCGATCGGCATATTTTTATTTTGTACTATTTCGAATAATATTCATTCCATATGCTCCAAATCTAGAGTGAACTCCTATTATGAATTTTATTTTTGATCTGTCGTGGAAGATTGCATTAATAGACAATTATCTGTCAGCCAATTACTCATTCTATCGGGCATCCAGTTGTCTATTACAAAATTTCAATACTATGTCCATAATGTAAAAGAAAAAAGACGTAAACCACATAAAAAAAATACAGGAAGCATAAAAAACGTATTTTCAATGATTTCAGACCAGAGTAAAAATAGTAAATAAACACAAATTAACTAAATTAAACTAAGTGGTTTCTTAGCTCAATTTAATTATCATCTAATGTTATTTAAGGAAAACCTATAAAATATCACAAACTCTCTTTCCTCAAACTTAAAAGCTTAGTTTACTTACTCGTCATTTGCAGGTTACATACGTTTGATAAATTATATAGATAGCTATAGAAAAACAAACACAGTCGATATAATTTGTACGCGCTACAAGATTTGAATCTGTGACTTTGCCCGAATCCAATGTTGAAATGCATGCACTTATCAACTTTCAAACATAAGCGTCAAATTAAAGGCAAATATTAAAAACTTTTAAACTCATTTAAATTCTTGCACCTACGTGTATTAAACAATTATATATTGTATATTTTAATTATTGAAGTTAAAATTGGTGAATTTGAAATTCAACCAAAAATATTCAAATGTTTTTACACTGAGTATTTAAAAATTTTACATGAAAATAGTTTTCGGATATGATATTTTTATTTTCAGTCAGCACTTTCAGTCGTTTTTGCATTAAATTATGATATTTTCTGAATTGGACGCGTCTGTTTTTTAGCTGTTTGTTCAATTTAACGCATGGACAGGCAGAGGGGGTTAAGTCGACGCTTAGATACTACTAAAGCGACTGTATTACATAAACAAATTGACTAAAATTAAGCTCGACTGGAAGACATACACGTCAGAAACTCAACAGCTTTATTAATTTTTCTATGGCTACTTTTAATATCATATTAAAAATTCCATACTTATAAATATCAAAAATGATAAAATATATAATTTATAATTTGATTTTAAATTATTGATTGAGTAAATAAAAGTCACCTCGGTATTCAGTTGGGTAGTGTTCATGTTTCAGTATCAGAGGTGGGTTTGCTTTCCAAAGCTGTGTGAGAATTTTTCGTAGATTTTTGGTATAGAAAAAGTTGACAAGAGATGGAAGACTGGATATCCAATTGGTTGAATCATGAGCTGATAAACAATCCTTGTAAAATGTTTTACAGTAGTTAGAAGTAAAAGAAACTGTCCGTACTGAAACTGATGTCATGGTTATGGGGATGGAAGTGAAGATAGTTTGGAAGAAGAAACGACAAGTCTAAAAGCAAATTTACTAGTGAAAAGACCGCATCTTGATGATCTAAAAACATTTAATGACTATTCAGCAGATAACGAGATCCATCTACATTTATCTGCAGAACTAGCATTTTCGGTTTTTTTATACGATTTTTTCTCTGAAAGTGTAGCATATGAATCTACGCAGTGTGAAGATATCCATTTGAAAGTGAAGTATATGGATGCCTGCAAAGTGAAGACATGTTATGATAAATTATTTTCCACGAGAATTATTTGTCAAACAATTTTTCAACTCAATTGGAATCAGGATTCAGGAGACATTCAGTTCTGAGTTTTCGGATTTTTTTAATCCAGCAGATGTGATAATTGAAGCCGCATTTCTTAGATAACGAGACGTGTACGCTAACCTCTATGCTACCTGGAAGATTGAGGGAGTTTTAGAGAGTTGATTATAAAAGAAAATTTAAGTGCAAGGAAATCTTGGTTATTTCATTTCAACTTGGTATTCTATTATTCCAATTAATTAATGCATTTATAAAACCTATTTTTTTACAAAGCAGCATCGGCTTTAGCGAACTCTTTTTCACCCGCATTAGTCCATTTTAGCGAGGTTCCTTTGTATATTTGTTCAATCTTACTTTTTAAAAATTCTCTATATGCAACTAGAAACGAGAATTTCACTGTAAGACAATCACGGAGTAGATTACATGACCCTGAGTTTAAGCGAAAATAAAGGCAAAATATAAGTTATTACTCTGAAAGGGTGTAAGCTAATTGTTTCATGCTCTGAGCTCAGATTTCTTGTATCTTAATTTAAATAAAAGGGATTCCCCTTAGAAATGTGAAACAAATGTGAAATAGACGAAATTACGCCAACAGCTTTATTCTGCTCGTTGCTTGTGTAACATTAACACTCGGCATACGCACTTTTGCTCGGCATTAAGCCAACATTGTAGGGTGTTAAAATGTGCGTTAAAGAAATGCGTTACGAATAAAGCTGCATTTACTTTTACAATTACATTTATCACATTTGATATGTTTATACAATTAAACCAAATAGATATCAATTATGACTGTTAAATACTTTTTTTTAACAACTTTACTAAACTTATGCTTAACATATTCGCGTCGAAAGTATAATCATACAATAACAAGGAAAGGTAATCCATAATGATAAAGAATAACGTTAATAACAATTTACGCACATTGGAATTTTTCATATAATTTCCGATATACAATAGTAAAATAAAAAAATTGACTTGAGTTAAGTAAGAATTGATAACGAGACTTCTAGTATTATTGTTTATACAATATAATGCTAATTTTATTTTTATGCCTGTTTTTAAAGTAGAGCATATGGATTCTTAGTAATATGTTCACTTTAAAAACGGAGTACAGCTAAACACTTTTTATTTAAATAATTAATATTTTCGACTGATGGTGCTTGATGGAAATTGATTTTCAATTCTAAATTATTTAAAACTGGTAAACTTCTATATGTGAGATCACTGTTAGCGACCCGGGTTTCGCTTTTTTATTTAGTTGAGGTTTAAATTAGCAACCTGTAGCAACGAAGCAATCGAAAATTTTGACTACTTGATGACTATTATGATATTTTCATTTCTTTTTTATTTAGATAGTTGTTATTAGAAGATAAATTAATTTTAATCACGAATGAGTTTAAATGTGCTTTAGCAAAAGCAAAGTAATAAACCTAATTTTACAAAAGAAAAAATCGTATCGACTATGATCAATGTAAACACATGTTTTGACAAATTATTGTTCACGAAAATTGGTTGTCAAGCAATTACCCAACTCAATGGGGATCTAGTCCTGCATTTTCGGATTTTTATACTACGTACTTTTAGTAATTTTATTACACTTTTAAACGTTAATTATATTACAGTGACTGACAGTTTTGTAGTTAGATACTAGACAAGAATATATTTTACAGTGCATACATTCAACATTCCATAAAAATCTAACCTAACCTAACATACTATTTCAATGTATTTTAAATTATACTAAGTTATACAAATAATATCTTGTATCCAAATAATATCACTTAAATATTTATTTTAATGAACACAATACTGAACTTTTTTCTCATAATATTTATTCACAAAATAGTATTCACAATGAGTCATTTAAAAAGCTCATCGTACCATACCATGGAGCTTTAAAAAAAATCTCGTTCATTGAGCACTTTCTATTAATTGGCAAAAGACTACTCAAATTCCATTTTTCAATCAATCTAATGATTGGTCAACATTGTTTGCATTTTCAGAGCAACACAAATGAATTGTGGACCGTATTAAAAAATATATTGTAAATCAATTATTTCATGATTCTCGCTGTCGCTTTTTGTGTACCCAAAAAAACATGTGTTTTAAACGTTTATATGATGTTTTCAAACGTGTATCAGATACCCCATATCTTTGACGACTCCAACTTACAAAATTAGTTTGCTTTACCGAAATTTTTGACAAGAATATAGTTCCATCTATACTGCATAGTTTGAAAGCACTGTACAGAACAGGAATGAAGTTTGCAGTTTTATTTAATTATTTTTTTTTGACAGTCAAAAACGTATTTAAATAAAACTTCTCCTTTCATATCATGTTTGCTCCCATCGTGAAACATGTGGATCTAAACAGTGCGAAGGTACCCACTTCGAAAGTAGAGTATATGGATCTCTGCAATGTGACAGATTATTTTTCACAAAAATCGTTTCTCAGACAATTGCTCAACCCAATGGGCATCCAGTCCTGCATTTTTTAATTTTTAATATCCGACAGATTAGAAATCAATCCTGCATTCCCAGGATTGGTATGCACGCATGCTACCAATTACGCTAACCAGGGAATAAAATTAATGACTTTGTTACATAATGGAGTATGTGGCTTTCTATCTAGGTTTTTTGCGGTGCATTATTATTAATTAGATTTTTCCATAAATTACGGGCTTAAAATACTTTCATTTTTACCATGTGCCCTCCAAAAGTGAAACGTGTGGATTTCTTCTTATTAGAATTACCTCTCCAAGAATCAAGTATATAGATCTTTACAACGTAAAGATCTACAATCATAGATTTTTTCGCACGAAAATTAACTGTTAGTTAATTCTCAATCTGGCACCCAGTCTCGTACTTTTCTTAAATCTTAAAGCAGTGGAATTTGAACCAGTAAGTTACGAATACTAAACACACATGCTACTAAGTGGAAAAATTACACAAACATATCAAAAAATACATTTAAATCATTAATGCAAGCACAAAACTCTAATTTACAACCCCCGTTGCGTAATTCATTAGCATAACTAAATAATCACTTGAAAAAAAATAATATTATTTCATTTCATGATGATAACAAATAGATCAATTAAAAAAATTTTAATATATATTTAATCTGGAAACTTATATATTGTGTACATAATTAACGCATTTCATTTAAAAAAAATATTTACAAACAAATTTGCTATATAAACACATTTTAGCATTGCTTTAATAATATAATTGAATAGTAATAGTAACCATATCAGTAACAGAATTATTTTCTTCTCAAAGTTTATGAATGTACTGTTACGCTGAATTTACTTTATTACATTGTACAACCTCGTTTATGTGTATAAAACTTTCAACTGATGTCATGTTAAAGTTCAAATATATGTCATAGTTTACGACGTATTTTGTTTAGTATAGCATGCTGCTCCCGCAACGGTACGAGAATGTCTCGTATTTTATTGAGAAAGTGAAATTGCGGTACTTTTAAGCAACACGGTTGAACCGAGTCACATTTATAAGTTTATTCGCTCTTCTGTCAAACGAGAGGGCACAAATGAAATGTCACATTCGTTTGAAGTGTAAAAGGACCATTTAGAAATGTCAAAGCTCGTCTAAATGACTGCAATAATTTCATATTTAATCTTATATTAATTTTACATCCAAAACACGTATTTGCGAAGAAAAATCTTATGACATTCATATTGGAGAGATAGTATTTAGACAAGTAGACGTTATCAACAAAGGACTTGAATGCAAGTGCTCGTTTAATCACTTCAGCATCCTCCAACTTAATCAATGTCTTCAATCTTCTTTGAGAGAGCTCGTATTGTATTTTTCACTAGATCTTACTTTTGGGGTAGTTTTCATATTTAAAACATCCTTTAAAATCATGGAAGGCTTATTTTTGGGGAAAGATTATATTTATCAAATAATTTACTTAAATATAATATTAACAATACCGTACATAGAGGATAAATACTTTTTTTATACACTATATTCGCTCCCAACATGGAGCATCCGGATCTACACAGTATGAAAATATCCGCTCCTAAAGAAGAGTATATGAATGTTTGCAATTTGAAAACGTTTTGAGAGATTATTTTTTACGAGAATTGTTTGTCAGACAATTAATCAACCCAATGAGCATCCAGCCCTGCATCTTTGAAGGGCAGATGGGGAATCAAAACCGCATTCCCCGGATCGCTAGGCATGCGCGCTACCAACTACGCTACTAGAGAGACAATATAATAATATTAATAACAATAATTAACAATAAAAAATATATGTCATGTTATACATCTTACAAATTTTCTTAGAAAATAATATACGAATTTTTAATATAAATAATATAACTACGTATACTTTGTTTCATTTGCCCGAATGGTAAGTGGATACACTTCAGAATAGTAGGTCACGAGCTTAAATCTTGTTGCTGAATAAAAATCAGCATACGTTCACATGCTTTTAAATGTATTAAAGTATATTTTAAAAAATCATATTATTTATCAGATGGTTGAACGATTGACTGACAAACTGTGGAAGTCCACATACTTTACATTACGATGGAGGCATTTTTAGTATATATAATATTATACATGTATGATAAAATAGTAGCTGCTGCTAACTTTATCGATTGGGACATAGCTATAAATTTTCATATATAAAAATATAGTATAAAATATATTATATATGTTATATTTTCTACTACCGCCCTAGCTCACCTTCGCCTTTTTGGCTTGACGCGGTCGATAGTATATTATATTATACAGGATGTTCGCCGGGAAGATTTACTATTTATTTTTTATATAACTTTATGCAAAATCAAAACAAAATGATTGAATGCTGATAAATATATTATTAAATGCTGGGAATCACGTATGGAAGACAATGTCAGCTGAATGTCCACCTCTGTTAAGCTGATAAATGCGGGCTCGTTTTGTAACATTTTTCATCACATTTCAACGGAAATTTCATTAATTTCATCACATTTTCTTTGTTTAAATTGCTCAAGTGTTTCTGGTTTATTGGCATAATTTTTAAATATTCTCAAAAAATAAATCCGGGACTGTTAAATCTGGAGACCGTAGAAGCCAATTATCTTTTCTGGAGATATTTTTTTTGTGAAAACAGATCTCTCAGCAATTCCATTGTAATATTGACTATATGTAAAATTGCACCATTTTTTTGGAACGACATATTAACCAATTTTAAAGCATTCAATTCTGGTGTCAAAAAGTTATGAATCATGTTATCAACGATAACGTTCTCTATTAACAGTCACCGTAATGCATCGTTCATCTTCAAAAAAGTAAGGGCTAATAATTCCTCCAGACCACATAGTGGACCATCTCGCACGTTGTAGCTCAGGCTTGTGCTTATCTGTTAGAGAACCTTTTCTTTAAAATCATTCACTAAATGATAAATAGTACGTTTTAATGGCACATTATTTCTACCCAAAATTTTACATAATTTTCTAGTCTTCACAATAATTGATGATTGATTTTGATAAGATGTTTTTACAATTAGACACGTTGTCTTATCGAAAACTTTTCCATGTTATATATATAATTCAAAACTGCCAAATATGAACAGTCAAATTCATGATTAACGAAATGGTGACCAAACAAAGTAGTAAACCTTCCCAGCGAATACCTGATATCATACATATTACATACTGATTTTTGTAGCAACTAAACTCTAAACCATCGATATCGATCGATACACGTATTTTTTCGCTTACAGAACTACAGAAACTAGATAGTGTAAACTTATTTTCAAAATACACAACGAATTTTGTATCTCTTGATATCAGAATAATTTATCAAACCGCACCCTGAATGACTCATCAAAATACGCACAAAAAACCATAAACATACATGTATCCTATATCATAGAGCACGCTGGAGGTTTTATACGATATAATGAAACATTATCTATGGTCAACGATTTCGTTTCCACTTTCTTTAATCTCTTATCTAGTTAATCTTCCTATTCACCATTTATAAGTGGCCTCTTGCGAAGAAGGATAAAAAAGAAAATAACGGCCAAGGGTTAAGGACGCGCTTATGTTTTTTTTCGTGAAAGTATTTCTATACAATATGATATCCCATAGGATATACAGTAACTTATATCCGGTAAAAATAATCTCAAGTAGCCTATCTCAGAATTTATAAATAAAATGGTAAATATTGTCGGGGCTATTTAACTTTTTGTATGCGTAATAACGATATGTCGGCGTTCGTGTTATCAGCTAGAAACGCGTAAAACAATAATTTTTCATCTATAATGAGCTTATTTTTTTTTTTAATATTATATTATGTACAATGAATACGAAAGCTAGTATTTTTTGTAGTATTACAATATTTCTTTATCAAAAATGGTTCTTCGTGGCCTTTTACAAGGCTTCTCAGATTTTCAAAAACATCGGAGTAGCTAATGAGGTAATAATATTTTTTAATGTTAATTAACTCACAATCTTTCATACATAGCTGTATTTAATATCATTTTTAAGATTTTATAATATAAAACATATGGACCGTAGAAAGGATAAAGGACGTTATCATCAGTTTTTTTCCAAAATAGCTTTTTTCAATACTTTGTATTCAACTTTGTTTTATATATTCCATGTTCGCTCCTAAAACGAAGCATATGGATCTACACAGTGTGAAGAATTCCACTCGAAACGTGGAGTATGTGGATCTCCGTAACTTGAAGACATCAGATTAATTTTTACGAAAATTGTTTGTCAGACAATCGCTCAACCCAATGGCATAAGCCCTGCATTTTTGTATATTTTAAATGCGACATATGGGGAATCCAATCCCCATTTTGCGGATTGCTAGACGCGCATGCTATCAACAACGTTACAGGTGAGACAACTTACATATATCTCTACATTATATCAAAAGCATATAAGCTGTAATGCCGAATTAGTATCTAAATTTACTTCATAAGTTTTAAAAACGAAGTGCCTGTAAAACTTGCGACCAGGAAAAAGGAATTCCACAACATCAATTATATAGGTTTTTTTTTCAATAACGTATTAAATTAATATCAGACTAGGTAAAAAAATTACTACTTTTAATTGTCATTTACTTTGACATTGTATCTATTAATAATTTTGACTTTACTTAAAATCATTAAATAAACGTTTTTTGCAACTCCTGTAAAATTTATTTTGCGTGGTTTCCGTCCTTTTTCCGTTTCAAACTCGATATTTTTATATTTTTTACTATTAGACACATTTATACTATTTAAACAAAAAATACATGTGTTTATCTATCTGTCACAAGAACTTCTCCCAAACTGTAAGCCGTGGTAACGTTAAATTTCCACATGTGATTTTGATTGCTATTTTTAGATTAACTGTTTTAGTTTTAATTTTTAATATTATCACCGATACTCAACAAGAGATTAAACATATTTAATACATCCACGCATTAAAATAAATTTATAATAACAGAATGAATAAAATCATTTTGAATAAAAAATAAGTTTGAATCTATCACAGACAAAGGATTATAAAGCTGGTATTTTATAATTAATTATCATATTGTATTTAATCCATGTTTATGCATAACAAACATTATATATTTAATCATATTATATCTACTATTGCTGTTAAAATTAGGTGTATACTTTATTATGTGGAATAACGAACATTGCATCCATTTGAGTGTTTCTTAAACTGGTGTTCGCGGCTGGTAATAAGACAGTTGGAGAAACTTTAATGGCATAATGCAGCACTTACTGCACTAAAGCCATTTATTTCGAAAACTCATACTAACTTGAGCATTAGATTTATGAGGCGATAAAGCACAGTTAAATCTCTGAAAAAAAAATGTTAATTAGGATCATAAAGTTTTCACTCGTGAGCTTTTTAATATGGATGGATAAGGTTTTTATTACCGAATTCGCTTCCAAACAAATATCATTTTCAAAAAACATTTTTTTGTCATACGTAATAAAATATATATATTATATCTCTTCACAATATTTTTACGAAAAAAAACAAT
>JAGVSQ010014385.1:0-10633 GCA_022683975.1 Rhyacophila evoluta
TTCCCGATTTCTTAGGTAGTTATCAGGGGCATACATACCAATATTAGCCAGAGCGACAGAGTTATCAAAAAAACCACGCATTAATCGAAAAAATGCCATTATTTTAATTCTAGTGTTACATATTATAGACGTATTCAAATATATAAAAGATGATTTAAAGTTTTTCAGGCGTATTTTTATGTATATAGAACCTACAAATGCTGAAGTGATTCATTTAAAAGTTTCAAATGATTTTGAGTATTTTTTTAGGATTTTATTTCGTATGATTTCACTTGAACTATTTACATTATAATGACGTTGGATTTCGTTTTAAATTGCAAGTTGCCGTGATTTAGGTGGAAAATTTTGCAGTTTTCTATCGTATATATAAACCGACCGCATTGCGGATAGGAAACCAGAGAGTTTTCAGGAAAGCTGAAAGAATATAAGAAAAAAAACAACTATAGAGTTTATCGGTTGTATGTATGAAAACACGCTGTGAAAATATTGTTATTTGAAAGACAATAAATAAAATACGACACTTGAAAATTGTCACCAGTAGACAGTGCGCACTTTGGAAATGATGGATGGCGGGTTTGAATACTATAGTGGATAAAAAAAATATATGCTCTCAAGTATATTATACTCCAAGATATAGAATAAGTAATAATAAATAACTGTCATATAGGGAAACAACTCAAATATAATCATAATATTACTTACTTTAAAATGAATTGCAACGATTTTTTTGAAATATTTGTTTATATCTTTCATAACATATTTAAATGTTTATGGTAGTAATTACTTCATTTCGCTTGCGTATATAAATTATTGCAATTAGTGACATTTTATTTGACTCCACTTCATTTTTGATATTATTTTCATGGTGCGAGACTTTGCAAAAATTGAAAAAAATTTAAGAATATACTATCTTCTCAAATTCTCAACATGACAAATTATCAGTAGGAATGCCAAATCGACTATAATAGTGGTGTAGTAAATTGAATGAACTATGTGTGATGCGGGACTTTGCTAAATTGAAAATCGTTTGATACATATTTTGGAATTGAAGTCAGTAAGAATGTATATAGTATATATATATCTATATATAGTGCTGGTATGACCTGAGAAACAGAGAATTCTGGAGACGTCGTGTGGGGGCCATATGCTCCTATAGGGCCCGGGTATGGCAGAGAGAGTTGATTATGAATGCATATCTGTTTTCTTACTTCATGATGGAAATAAATCATTCGTATTACGTATTAAAAAAAGACTTTAAACAGTAATATGCACGTTGCGAGACACTTTTAACTTAGTTAATAGACTAAGTATTAATTATAAACATGTACCATCATAAATAGAATAATATTATGACTATAGGTTTCTTAGTCCGGGAACGTATGCATTGTAGTAGAAATGTTCATAAAGCTTTAAAAATATTTATATAAATTAGGAATAGTCAAATCCGGTAACGTGTACTTAAGTTTTAATAATTATAACTCATATATATAAACTATTATACAGCTTTTAAAATTACTGGTATATATAAAAAGCTCAAGCAAGGTTTTTTCATAATAAATTATTCCTTTTTGCTCACCAGGTTGCTCACTTAAAGCTTTTAAAAGCTACTAGTATCAGAAAAAGGACATAAGAACATACTTATAAATTTAATATATTACGACACATGTATAAAAATACATCTTACTATCGTAAGCCTTGTAGACATTAAACTACTGTGTGATGCATTGAAAACAAAGGTAAACATCGTAATTGGTTGTGAAAGGAGTTTGTGTATTGAAACTTTTGCATATAACGCTTTAGAGTATTTAGAATGGTCAGATTGTTAAGTTGAACTTTAACTTTAAACATAAATATATTTACATAACAACTTTGCATGGTTTACACTGGTTTTCGATATAATATTAATAGTGCTAATAATCGGAGTTTGGATATGAAAGTTATGAGCACGGTAAAAGTACGCGTAGTTTCTGAAGTGAAGTTGAAGTGAAGTAAGTAAATTATACCAGGAGTGCAAAATTTTCAATCTGCTCTACGTAGCTTAACCTTTCCCATGCCAGCCCATTTTTACGAGGTATACACCTGTAGGCCAGCTATTTTTGAAATGAAAAAAGCCAGCTTAAAATTTTATAATAGGATTACAATCATATAAATTTGTGAAAACTTATCAAATTTATATGTTTCTCAAGTTTTCCATTGGCATTTTACACATTAAACTTTTAAATATTATTTCGAAAATACACACGAATAGGGTTGCCACAACTCAAGTATTTTATTCACTTTACCGGAGTTAGCCATTATAATCTTGCATATGATATATTTTCTAAGAAATGGTAAATTTTTAAAAAGAGGCTCTTCACACAATGCCACATTACATATTTGCATATGTATCTCGATTTTCATCGTATTTTTTAAAACTTTTATATACTACACATTGACACGTAGATATAAATTATTACTCAGTAAATTTAAACAAAGGATATTGTTTAAAATAAGACGTATGTATAAAGAGAACAAACGACGAAGTACATGCTTTTATTTTTAATATACCCGTTAATTTATCAATGCATGTAATCATATGCGAATATAAAACAAAACCACTCCATAGAACAATATCACAGACACTACCTATACAAAATAATAAATGAAACATTATTCTAACTCAAATAAAATTACTGGGAAATCCTGAAAATCATCGCCTGATAATTGACGCGTGATCTTGAATAACATTTAACAAACGTCAATCTCAGCGCTTACTAAAATTTCTGATTACGGTTGGTATATAGATATTTGAGATGCGGTAGATTGCAGAACATGATTATATAAAATAATAGTCGAAGCACATTTATACGTTGAAAAGATTTGGCGAATTAAGTCGTCCGTGGCCTGACGGTACATGTAAAGTTTGGCGAGATAACTCGTCGGTGGCACGCATAGCGTTAATCCCTTGGGTGGTATGGACGTATATGTACGTCTGTACGACTTTCCACCTTGTTTTCAAATCCATTATTATATATTTTTATAAAATAATATAGTTTATTTTGGTATAAATATTCAATAGTAAGTTTAAGTGTCATATCATTTACTTTTAGGTGAGAAAAAATACGTAAACATTACGAAAAAATGAGTAAAAAAAAGAGTTGAAATTTCCATATGCTCTTGTGCTATTTATCATATATATTTTTTAATTTTATTCATTTTGTAAATGTTGTAATATTAGAAATTATAAGTTTTATACATAAACAACACGATATACATATGGTTATGACGAAAATATCAAAAACATATTAAATTATAACAAAAAAAGAATAAAGAAAGAATTAAAAATACATATATATACAGAAGGAAAAAGAGAGTGTCTACCAAGTAAGTTAGACAGACCCTCTTCTGATAATGTATATAATAACATCCATCCAAGCTCGCTCTCATCTAGGTGGAAAATATCAATACTGCTGTTCACAAAAATACATCAAATATCACATAAGTCAGTCATATGCATTCAAATTTTATCTCAACTGTCCATTTCATTCCAAAATGAAAGCGGCCACACATGGTAATATTACACACATTATTACCAATTTGGAATAACTTTTCAGTTTATTTTGTTATTTTTTTGAAAATAAAAGAGTATTTTTTACAAATCGGCATATCCAATTTGATTGATTTTATGATATAAATTGAATTGATAGCGGTGAACGATTGTATAGTTTGAAACGCATGTGGATTAAAAATTAACTTACTTATGTAAGGGTTAGTAATATAAGGTATTACGAGTGTTATTAGGAAAATGAAAACGAAAGAAAATTTCGCATTTTGAAATATTTTTCCGAGTGAATAAATGTTAATGTAACCACTTTATTCAAGTTTTTCTCTATGGTACTGCATAAAACATATCTGACTATATTGTATATCGCAGGATACTGAGTGTGTATGGGTTATTGTGCCACACCGCACGTGTATTCTGGTGCGTAATTGAAAAGGACGAAGATAAATTATTGCGGGTATGGGTAGGAAAAAGTACGGTTTTGTCACGGCCTCTCTCTACACTTAGATTTAGCACTAAACCGTCATACTCCTGACGCCAAAAAGGTCCTTTTGTGCGAATGACAGAGTTATATTATAATAATACATATTTTAAAAATGCCTAGTGGAAATAATCATGATGCCCGAAGAAATAAGTGTTTTAATTATTATAATATCGGATATAGTCACATATAAAACATGATCGTATTCATAATAACAAATAATCATAAAATATAAAGATTTTACACTATATGCGCAGGCGTAGGCGCCCAATGCCATTATATCATTTATAATTTTGATGTTTTATTCTTCTTCTTCCATATCATTTTCCTAAATACAGCTAATGAACACCACGTAACATATTCAAAAATTTATAGCCAGCTAGTACGATCACGTTCTCTTAAGTTATGACAGGATAAATATTGTTGTTTTAGTTAATTTATACGATCCCGAAATCTTTAAATGACAGACAGATCAAGTGAAAGCTGTAATACGTGAACGAGCTTTTTCTAATAAAGCAGTTTTACTGATTTACTGATAGTTTTTTAATTAATTTATAAGTTTCTGTTTCTAAGTAGTTTGTGAATTATTCCAGCTTCTTTTGGATGTTTGAAGCACTTAGACTCTTTTTCAAAGCTTCATAAAATGTATTTTATATTTTTTTATACTACCACATTTATGCGCCTTACAATTAATCTATACTCTTTATTATAAATAAAACAGATATCACCAATTATAAATGATAAATTAGTGATAATCGAAAATCAAATATACTCGGTAAAAAAACACTGGGTTCTGGATTGGTAGATACCTTATTTTTACACACTTACGATGACGTATCTTTAATCACTAAATATCAATAAAATTGAAAAATAATGTTTATAAAACATATTCAATTTCGAGAAATATGATAATGCAAAGATTAATGTAATTTACTACAGTGCAAAGAGTATTGAGAAATCCTTTTTTTAATGGCTTAACATTTTTTTTAAATTTTGATTCTCTGTTAAATTTAAAATAAATTTTAGAAAGAAAGTTATATTGTGACGCCACTGGTGAAACAAGCTTTTATTAATCAATACTCTCCAGACCATCAGAGCAACAACTAAAAAAGCTCACGATAAATCTTATGTAATTACAAAATAAAACAGGCGTTTTTTGTTTCACGAAAGAAAGTTTGCATTACTGCATTACTAAAATCGTTCAATCACTTTTCATTTTTATTTAAATTAATGTTGATTTTTTGTTCAACTATTGTTGTTTTGCCATGCACATGAAATAAAATATAGCTATGCACGATTATAAGTGAATATTATATGGAAAGCATGGTGTATAAACAAGACGGCTTAATGTCACTTATATACTATTAACCTTTCAATTACATTCTAGTTTCTTGGAAATCTATCAAGAACCATTCAAAGGATGTGCTTGATAGGGTTAGGGGAATTAGCAGAGGCTATCATGGTCCACAATGAAGGTGAGCATGAAAAAAATTAGCATTCAAAGAACTTATCAGATGACAAAATGACTGAAAAAATGTATTACATCGCGGGTTAGTTAGGTTAGATTACGGAAAAACGAAAAAATATTACGTTACTTTGTAATAAATAAGTGTGTTTTTAAATATGCTTTTCTTGAGATACTGAATTTGGTGTTCAGGTCTTTATTTATTTAAAGTCTTCATGTGTTATATTTAGCTGTAATTATTTTTTACGTTCGTATTCATTAACAGTTTTATGGTGTAGTGTTAACCTACGAAGCCATTTGCAAGTTGCTGTATCCGCTTACTAATTGCGGATACCCATTAAGATAACACTTCCGTCTGGTGTGAGGCAGACATAATGGTAGACGTTGAAGGCTGTATGTATTTTAGCGGCAAAGCCTGATGAGCAGCAGGGAGGCAGGTATTTTGATTTGATGATCGTTTGTCATGCGATCGGTATTAGGTTTAATCAGCTGTTTGAAATTTACGAGAAATATAACATCATCATATATTATACCTACGACGGCGATTAAGAGATTGATCAAAATATTGTGGGTTTTAATTTACTGTACATTTTTAAAATACAAATCCCAGCTGTTGTTAAAAAGTCTAGATTGGCTGACTATCAATTATTATAAAAATAATATTTCAAGATACGTATTAAGGCTTACTTATCTAAATGTTTTATGTTTTTAAGAATTAAAAGTGTTGAATAAATAATTATATGTTTGTCAATAACAAATGATTGGGTATCCGGTTCTGAAGTTTGAATATTAAAACAGTAATATACAATAAAAGAAGGAATGATGAACTAAAAGTTTTTAAAATTTATTTGTTATTGATTACGAAATCATATAAAAAAATGCGTCGCCAAATACACATTCTTCCTTAGTGTTAAGCTGGAGTAACAAATTTGTCTCTCAGGTAGCGAAGTGGTTAATGTACGTGCTTTGGAGCCGGGCGGGCTCGATTCCCACAGCTATCAGAAGAATAATTTACTAGTAAGCGTTTGAAATTTTGAAAAATTGACAAACTCAAATATTGATTTTACATTAAAACTCTTTGCCTCCCTCTCAAAAAATCAAAAAAAAAAAATAGTTACAAGGTTTTTATGGAATACATAAATTTCATGCTGTCAAGATCAGTATGCTCCAGATTCGAATCAGACATGTTAAAAAATATATATTGCAGCATTTTTCCATATCGACTTTGAAAAGGAAAAAGGACGCAACACTCAATTTTTCAAAACAGCTTTTATTCGATAATCAGAATGTATATAACTTAAAGCAAACCAAAAAAGCATACGCTGAAAATGCCGAATTAATATGTAAGTTGAGCTTTTAAGTTTGAAAAAAGAATGGCCTGTGAAATTTCACTATTTTTTTCTTAAAGGAAGTATTAATATAACATTGAGTAAATAAAGCACCAGCCATAGTCTTTAAGGTTGTCCTTTTATTTTTGGTTTGTATGAAATCATTAATAAACATTTTTTGCGCACCTTGTACAATTTTTTATATGCGGGTTACTTCCTGTTTCCATATCAAAGTTGATACACTTCACTTTTGTAGCGAAGCTTTTTAAAGTTTCGAATAAATCACTGAAAACTGTTTTCTATGTTCACCAGGCATAAAATAGTTTTTTTCTGCCACGGTTTTCATATATAATTACAAATGTAATATAATCTTTTAATTTGTACGCAAATTACCTGTAATACAAAATATATTGATTAATATAATGTCTGGAAGCGGTTTTGCAACTCAATTTTGTTAAAATGTCATGCTAGTTCACACAGTTTAAGGTCTATGCTGCATTTATTACAACACAATATTTCCATACCTATATGTTGATTGGTATAACAGTAAAGTGGCCTAATACGTACATTGTTGTAGTTGGATTATCTATCAGGCCATACGTTGGAGTCATAATTGGTCGCGCAGTCCAGCGACTATCGCCAGGTCTTCCTGTAATCCACGTGCCGTCGAGGTGATTCATCCCGTGTAGAACGAGCATCACTTTGGTTAACATCCATTGTTCGCTGCTAAACCATTGACAAATTACACTGCTGCGTTGTGATTGACGTATAAATGTAACACGTAATGGATATCCATTATAGTAATTGATAAATATGATCGAATATGTTATGGGAATTGAACATACTGGTTTCAAACATTCCCATTTCTCATACAAGGGAGATATATAATGCTTTATTTCCCAAAGAACCAATGTTTTTTATACACCACTCATGATAAAGCAATATGTCGTTTTTTTTTATACCAAATTTGCTCTCAAAGTGGAGCATATGGATCCACACAATGTGAAGAAATCCACTTCGAAAGTGGGGTATATGAATCTCCGCAATGTGAAAACGTCTTGACAGATTATTTTTCAAGAGAATCGTTTGTCAGACAATTGCTCAACCCAATGGGCATCCAGTTCTACATTTTTGGGGTTTTTAAAATCCGACCAGATGGGGAATCGAACTCGCATTCCCTGGATTGCTAGAATTGCAACCAACTACGATAACCGGGGAGACCACACATTACCACATACAATACATACCACACAGATTATTTTTCACGAGAATCGTTTGTCAGACAATTACTCAAACCAATGGGTTTCAAGTCCTGCATTTTCAGATTTTAAAAATCCGACCAGAATCGAACCCGCATTTCCCGGATTGCTAGGCGCGCAATGGCTACGCTAACCGGAAGACCACACATTACCACATACAACACATTTAAAAATAATTAAGGAATGAAACGATCTCTTTATAATCAATAGCATTATGTCTTTTCAGTAAAAATAAAAATCATATTAGTTACTTTAATAGTAATATAAATAAGAGATTTTAATTTAACATTAATGATTTAAGAGATTTTTTTAATCTTCTGTAAAATTTGTGTCGTGTGGTATACGATGTATTGCCATGAGTGATAAATGCCATGTTTTCTTCAAAAGCCCAGTTAATAAATATCCGTGTTCTCAAATGTTAATCTTTTTCGCAAGCGTCTACCAAAATGTATAATGTTATAAACCATATATTTTTTACTATGTTTCCTCTGAAAGTATGTTCATATTTTGATTTAAGCAGCACGAATTTGTCCATTGGAGAAATGGTATATATAGATTTCCCCAATGTAAAGAAACGTGTTCCCCAAAGGGTCGCGTAATGGACTGCCAACTAACAATTATTATTTGAAAAAATTTCAATATAAATCTTAAAATTATGTAAATCAACATACTCACTTGACGAGTAGATATTTTTACATTTTAAATATTGGTGTATACATATTTACATGTCTTCTTAATTACAACCGCTAATAACAAATGACGCATCATATACATCGATTTAACACGCAAACTTTCTAATAGATAACTTACGTAATTAAATATAAAACGTAAGTTACAAAAATAAAACCAAGTGTATACGTCTCCCCGGTAGCGTAGTTAGTAGCGTGCGCGCCTAGCAATCCGGGAAATGTTGGTTTGATTCCCCATCTGTCAGATTTAAAGAATCTAAAAGTGCGTGACTGGATACTGACTATCAGGAAAATAATCTGTCAAGACGTCTTCGGATTGCGAAGAACCATATACTCCTCTTTCGGAGTTCATATCTTCACACTGTGTAGATAGATAAGCTCTACTTTGGTAGTGAGCATGGCATACAAAATACACGATAAAGAAAGAAGAATATAAAAATGTGTGTTGAGAGGGAGACAAATATCTCTACACGTCTCTTCAAGGTCATATTTTTTTGTTTTCAAATTTTGACCGAAAATATGATGATTTTTAATATTTATTATATTACACAAAGATGCGTATTAGTATAAATATTTTCTTACATAGAAAAATGAATATTTAATAGTGTAATAAATTTAGCTGTGCTATAATTTGATGAAATAACTTTCTTCGCAGATATTTCCGTCGTCATGAGAGAACGTAATAATAATTCATTTTATACAAATTTTGCAAGGCACTTCACTGAAAGTATAAATTGCTTTATATTGTTTCAGGAGAAACAACTTTCGTAAGAAGTAAGTACAACGAGAGCTTTTGAACAAATTCCTTGTACCACCATTTATTCAAATTTTTCAGTAGGTAGGCTTCTACAATGTTGATTGAATAATAGTCTTACAATGTTGATACTTGTTCAACTCTGTGGTTTGCGTAATCAGCGAGATTTGTTGGGAATTAAAAACAAAAGCTCTGAGTATGCGGTCAAAAAGCTCTCAATACATAATGTAAAGCTTGTTGAAATTTAAACTCAGAAAACGTTTTTGAAGAGCCTATTCAGTGGCTTTGGCTTTTAATGTGTGGTCATTAGAAATTATTTCGTAAAAGCTTTTCAAAAATCAATCAGTATACACTTAAAATTGTACATTATTTTATCTTTCTCACTCCTAAGATGGAGCATATGTATCAACAACGTGTAAATATATCCACTCCAAAAGTAGAGTATAATGAATTTCTGCAATATGAAGACATGTCTTGGCAGATTATTTTTCACGAGAATTGGTTGTCAGACGATTGTTCAACCCAATGTGCTTCCAGTTATACATTTTGGGATTCTTTTAAATTCAGAAAGATGTGGGAATCAAACGTGCATCTCTCAGATTGCGAGGTGCTCATGCTACCCTCAACACAACCGAGGAATATTATTATTATTATTATAATTATTTATTTTGTTATAACGAAACTCGTGGGACCACTCGAATTTCCGTTATGATATTAAGATATATAAAACAAATATATCTTTTTTCTGGTCTGCCATGATATGCTCGTTATACTGGAAATTTATTTATTTTGTATTCGCTATAGCGGCATTTAACCGTATTTGATTTCATATCGGAGGTGGTTTTAACATAAAGCATGATTTCTTCTACTTATGTATTTGAAATATACTTTGGTGTTGATTCATTATATTATATATTTGTAGCAGATAGAGAATGTCTATGGTAGTATATTTATTTCAATTACGAATTATAGAATCAATTAAATCCAGAACTTCAACAAAATAAAATTACATTAAAAATTGTTCAAATACTCATGTTCTGTAAGAAATAAAACTCAATTGTACTTTAATAATTAATATTTTCGACTGATGGTGCTTGATGGAAATTGATTTTAAAT
>JAGVSQ010014386.1:0-10633 GCA_022683975.1 Rhyacophila evoluta
AAGGCGAAACCCGGGTCGCTAACTGTGATATCACATATGGAAGTTTACCAGTTTTTAATAATTTAGAATTTTAATTTTAATGTGCACTTCTTGTACATTTTATTCGATAATCTCACATTGTGAAATAGTGCTTTCGGAACGAATTACAAAATAAAAAGATTACATGCTAAGATGAAAGATTACGTTACTATTATTATCAATAATAAAATATGGGACCTTCTCCATAATAAAAAAATCTCTCTCTCTCTGTAATATCCGCGTTTTATGCGGAGCATATGGCCGCCGCGTGATGCCTTTAGGATTCTGTCACCCACCAGCTGTCTTGCATCTTCCCAGGTCATATTATTATATTTTTTTTAACTTCAGAACACTTAAGTGCGTGGCAACCTTGGCAAGTCTTGGGTAATTTATATTTACACCCGGGACAATAAAGTAGATTGCTTCTCGATAACAGAGCTCCGGGATACGCCTGATTACGACCGGGTGTAAGGACGGGCAGGTAGATGGTGGGAACATTAGGTAGGTCATCCCAGCATTCTTTAGTTCCGCTGAGTACATTCTATATGTGGTAGTGGAGTACACGTAATATTACGGGTCCCGGAGGCCAAGGGTTAAATATGAATTATACTTTTGTGAATATTTGGTGTCGATCAATGCAAGAAAAACATATACGTAATATAGCTTCATCCATCCTCTTGTAATAAAAATTGCCACATTGATAATGGAACCTAATTTATCTATCTATATTTAAAAAAATAAAATCGAAATGACCCAATAAAAACATTATTATAAATCAAGAGATATAAAGAGCCACACTATAATGCTATTTTATAGTAATTACGTGCAGTATAATTAAAACTACCTGCTTGATTGTGCATAGCACTAAAAATAAAATACAAACGCATCATTATAAATTCTATTTCGCTTCCGATGATACAAAGTATATTTTAATGATGTGAGTATAATATTTCTCGTGTATACCTTCATATTGCATGTCGTGAGCAAACGTATACTTACATAAAGACTGACATAAGAATCATTATCGGCACACGTGAATTATGATACATGGGACTTTCTATTCTTGACAATTGTTAATTTAACATCAATATTGTAATTATGAAGTTAGTACAAACTAAGTTTATTTTTCACATGGAAATTGAATACGATGAGAAAGAATTTTTAACGTTCTATAATGAAGAGTGTTGTGTGAAATTAGTTGTAAAAGATAATGTATGCATTTTATATAGTTTCATGTTTAGACCCACTTTCCTATTACATATTTATAACGAATAGTGATTATGACAATAAAAAGAAATCTATTATTGACAACAATATAAGAATTCATAACTAGGGCTACACATCGGTTTGATTACTTGAATTTTTCATCGTGTTTCCAACGTTTTGTATTTTGCCTTCTAGTTTATATTTACACAATTACTGTCTATTTTATAAACTCATTTATTAATACTATTTGACGAAAGGTTTTAAGTAATGTATTTGTCAATAAATCAATATATTTCTGTTATTTGGTATAGCCTAATTTCGTATCTTCTAACTTATCTCTTCAGTAGTCGAGAAGTTAGAGTGCGCACTTCGGAGCCTAATATTGTGAATTCAATTTCTACTGCTCGTAGATTTTTTTAAAAATCCAAAGATGCAGGACTGGATGCATATTGGTTTATCAGCTAATTCGATTTCATTGGTTGAAATCGGTTCTTCTTGTGAAATAAATGGTCCAAAAATAAGTCTAGCTAATGAGACATTTCATATTATTAATATTCTGAAATGTTCATCTTCAGACTGTTGAGATTCATATGCTGCACTTTTGAAAAAAAGTTCGTTTTACAATGAACGTATAGCATATTATTTATATATTTATACATTTTTTTTTAATATTCGAAATATATTATACGATATATAAAACATGTCGACCGTGTAAAGAAAAAAGGATGTAACCTGCATTTACTAAACTTTACAGGAGGCCGAAAAAACTTTTTAATTGAAGTAGTCAAAATTCTAAATTATTTAAAACTGGTAAACTTCCATATGTGAGATCACCCGAAGCCCGGATCGCTAACACCAAGTTTACCAGTTTTAAATAATTTAGAATTTAAAATCAATTTCCATCAAGCACCATTAGTCAAAAATATTAATTATATTAAATCGTCAAAACATTACATAGAAACAACCTTGAATTGCATGAATACTGATGTGTTTCATTTTCTCAATATGATACTAACTTAATAAGTTATTTGAGAACAACCAGTAAAATCGACGAAGCCCATTTTCCTGGTCGTAACTCTGATAGGCCATCATTTTTTTCAAATTTAAAGGCTAATTTTAGACTCCAATTACGTTCCTTTGATAGAATATGTATTAAGTTGTATCAATTTTGATTATCGAATATAAGCTATTTTGAATAATCAATGGTGACGCTCTTTTTACTTTCACAGTCAATATGTGTGAATGAATAATAATATATTATAACCAAATAAAACTGTTCGATAATTGGATGTAAATTAAACGTTGTTTTTTATTTTAAAATTTGAGAAATCAAATTTCTCCACCCGCGCAGTCTTATACATTTAATATAATAACTAATGAATGTTATTTATGTTCTTCGTGAATTAAAACTAATGAAAATATATTATATTAATTAATATTAATTTGTTAAACACATTTTATACACAATTTATCAAAATAATGAAACAAAAAATTATTTTGTGTCACTATCGTTTACCTATTCCGACAGCCGAACTTTTAAGTAATTAACAATATCAAACAGTCTTAGCCAATTGAATATAAATTTATTTTTAAATTTATGTTTTATAATTATCATAAAAACGTCTATGAACTATACACCTGCTTGATTTTTTATTCTAGTATTTAATTATTTTTCAAGAAGCATGATTTATTGTATTATAGACTCGTTTCGTGTATCTTACATTAAAAATACTTGGCGCCAAGCCCAAAGCATAAACTATTACTATTTTTATTATTAATATTATAAAAAGAAAATGTAAATAACATTAGCTGAGTGTGTACTATTTTGACTGTGGTGATGTGTTATACCCGTTACGCATAATTAAAGAAACACACCATTGATTTCGTCAATGTTACATTTTTTTTTCAATTATATTAACCGGATATACGACGATCTAGGTAACATTGACATAAATACCTACACTTTATTCTCGCTCTTAATAATAGATTATTTATAAATATAAAAATCCGTGACTCTTTTAATTATAAATCACTCAAGACCATCAATGAGGTATTCAATAATAACACAATTGTATTAATTCTATTTATTTTGAAATTAATTAGGCATCTAAAAAGCTTGATTAATTTTATATAGGTACATAAAAGCAATTAAGCTTCAGGTAAATACCCAATTTAAAAAATAAAGCTCGTTAGGTAAAAACAAAGTTTTCATGCTGACAAAATATTTGTTTGACATTGTAATTAAGAGTAAACGATACCAAAATAAAGCAATGTTCTTTTTTATAGGGAAATGAACGTCATTAAAAATTTATATTGCTTGCATCTTGTATGAAATATTGAATGGATCAGTTTTTATATATGAATCAGAAAAAAAATCTGTATATATTTTAACAGATTGTGTTTAGATTAACATTTAATAGACTAAATAAATGTGCATAAAACAAATAGCAAGTAAATTTGTATAATAATCTACCCATGGTACAATCCATCAGCTTGGACCGCATTAGACGACGATGGTTTTGGACGTAAGATTGATGAGCCATGCATAGCAAAAATGATTATCATTTAGGGAGTCGGAAGGAGAATTATTGGTTGGTCTACTTCTTACAAGATTAATGGATATTGGCGAGTATAATTATTCTATAGAGTCAAGATTAGACGATAACTTGAATAACTTAAAACTATTTTTATAGCAAAAAAATAATTTAGTGAAATAAAAAATTATGGTTAGGTATCTTCTTCTTCTGCCACATCTGCTCTTAATGCGGAACATATGACTGCCACATGGCGCTTCCAGGATTTTGTTACCCACCAGTCGCTTTAGATCATCTTAGGTCATGTAAGCATCTGGTAAGTCTGCCAAATATATCTTATGGATATTTACTGATGGTTTTCCAGGGCACTGAAATCCAGGGACGTGCGGTGGATTTTCTCAGTATGATGCAAGTCTTTGAATTGCCGTCCCTGAAATGTGTTTTCTTTAAAATAATCGTAAATAAATCATAAGTTGTATACATCAACATTGAAATAACATAGATCAATATAGAAAAAAATTGCATAAACATTTTTCATTATTGAATGGTTCAAATTGTATTTTGATATCTTTGATTACACGGCCGCCTATTTGTATAATATTACAATGCGGCCCTGACGAAATTTCATCTGCCTTAAGAAGATGAAAACAGTATTCAGGTTTTTTGGAAGCATCCGCAGCACAATTCTCAGCCAGTTCTAGTGCTGCTGCATTATATCAAATGTACAATGTATCTTTTAAATACCACTAACTTGAGGAAGACATTGTGAATTTAATCTACCTAGTGAATAAATTGGAAAAAGCCTAAAATATATAGTAGAGAATCGAATTAAATTATTAATACAATCCACTCAAAGCTATCATGAAAGTTTATTAATATCAAAATATATAATTTTCACGTCTATAAACTTTCAAAGGAATATTTTATTTTCCACAAGATAGCACCTATATTTAACTTTTAAAAGAAATGTGTTCTAAAGGCGTATATCAAATTATTGGCAATCAATAATATAATATTACTAGCGTGAACGGCGCGATAAAAAACTCATTTCCGACAAGTTAGTATATTATAATGAAAAACATCAGTGTATCATTTGTGATAGCGTTATGAACGATCAATAAGCCCTTAATGTGCGACCAATGAAAGTCGCTTCAGCGTATCGCGAGGTGATTCCCCTATCAGACACGGTGTCGGGTTATGATAAGAAAGCGGAACTTCAAAACACAGCCTTATCTATGAAAGCTTATAACCATACTCTTGCACAACAAAGGTAAGTAAGTAGATATTCATACTTATATGTTGCATTTGATATTTTATAATATTATACAATAATTTTTCGTATGTCGATAACTGATAATAATAAAATATTACCATTGTAATTATTGAGTTTCTAAAACTTAAATAAGCTTTAAAGTTCATCGCTAAAGGGAGCTTAAAGTTCTCATTCAGGCTTGGTTATAATAATTACGATGTTGGAGTACTTGCGGCTTAAACTTATACCATGAATGTTACGAGGGTATGAAGCACTAATTATTCGGTTCGAAACACAGAAGGTGATGAATAAACAGCTTGCCATTAATGTATATGTACGCCTCCCCGGTATCTGAGAGGTTAGCATGTGCACCTTGCATCTGGGGAATGCGGGTTCGATTCCTATATCTGCCAAATTAAAAAAAAATCTGAAAATACAGAAATGGACATCCAATTAGTTGAGCAGTCGGCTGACTGGATAAATTTTCGTTAAAAAACTGTTGAATGTGTATTCACATTGGGGTAGACATCTTTTACACCATGTAGAACCATATGCTTTAAGTTCGGAAGGTATTTGGCAAAAAAATATGGACAAAATAATTTGAAAAGTGATCAAAATCTTAATACTTTAATTTTAATTAAATCAATATACTGCATGCATGAACAATTTAATTAATATCAAGGTTTTTTTGCATTTTTTTAAGGACTAATTATACGTTTATATATTTTTCTCAAAAACACTAATACAATTCATAAAAGATATATACATGCTGAGGTAGGACATTTATGACATTTTCTCCAAAATACTTTTTTAATGAAGGGTAAAATTCATCTGTCATTGTTAAAATACTTTGTATAGTTCAAATATGAAGTTTGTATTTCTACAGTAGCTTAAATTTATAATTAAATATGTTAAAATATGCATTAACATAAATTATATTGCGTTTAATTGAATGTGTTTAGTGTGGCAGTGCTTACAAATTAAGTTTTCTAGTAACACGAAGCATACATAATTCATATGGAGCATGTTCTCTTACAAGTAATTTAAATTATAGTGTTAAACATACAAAAGAGATATGTTATACAATCTATAAAATCAAAAATAGCCCGGAGTTGTGATTTTATTGAAAATCATCTTACCATATAATTATATTGATCTAAGAAAGCTTTAGGTAATATAACACGAAGGGGCACAATACAGTTAACGAAGAGTCTAACAACTACTAGAATTTTAGATCAATCGGTAGACCAAAGGTTTTGCGGTTGGCTAAGCTAGTTGGTAAAACTATCGGGGCAGCTCGAATGATCGATTTTACCCAGCTGGAGAAAAAAAACGACTAATTTAATAAATTAATGCAGGAGATCACAATATAAGTAGTAAAATATTATCATTTTTGCCATATAATAACGTTTTGAATATATAGAAGTCTACAAACTAATAACATTCAAATTAGTGAATGTTCTGAGACATATTACAATAGCAGCAAAAGCTCTAAGCCAACAAAATGCTAATCTATTAACCGCAGGTGGTTTATTAAAGTTTTTAGTTAATGCTCTTAATGCTGAAAATACAGTAATAAGTAAAACACTACTAAATGAAATAAAAACAATCTAAAACACGAGATGTAACATTAATTTCATTGTTAAACTTTTTGCATAACTCAAATTGTTTTCAGTTGGACCAATCCCATAATTTCTTTTTTCTAATTTCAAAGGTGGATGAATCATTTTTTTCTAAAATATAAATCGTGATCTGTGGTTATATTGGTAAATATCATATTATTTGTTGCTGTATTCTTTTTCGTGTTTATTATTTGTGAATCATATAAAAAAAATAAAAAATGTTTGGTCTTCTATTATTTCAGTATTTAATTTAAAATATTCCTACTAAATTTTGAAAAATTGGAGATTTCTTGAGAATATTAAATAAATAATATTCTCTCATTCTCTAAATTTAAAAAAAATGTGGAAAAAACATTTCTCAATCTTGAGAATTTGAAATAGTCGAGAATTCTCAATCACTAATCATGTCTATTTACATACATTTTTGGTGAGATGTCATGTTATTATAAATGTATAGTGAAAGTATCGAAGCCAAATGTGATTAATTAAATATTTATTTTGTATAAAATAATAAATGTACAAAATCAAAATATTCTAACCATATAGCTTGATTTTAAAAGTTCTAAGGTATCTATTTTAAAGACAACACGTGTTGACCTCTGACATCAGTTAATGAAGTAAAAATTGTCCTGTGACTTCCGTGGAAAAAGAAGAAGTGTCTTAATATTTGCTGATTTTTATGGGTAACACAGTGAATTCCAAGACGTGAAAATGGGTTGTTAATTACCAGCCATACGCCACGGATTAAGACACCATTTCATGGTCTGTATATAAATTATAATGTTCGTTTATTTTTTAAATCACTTGGTGAGAAAATTACAAATTGTTACTACCAGTCTTTCAACGTACAAAAAATAACAGAAGAGTATAAATATTCTAAGTAAAAAACATGTAAAAAATAAATCAATCACAAATAACGATAAATACAAGCATAGATAAAAAAAGGAAGGAGAGCCTATCGAACCAGTATAACACATCATATTTTAGAAATTATAAAAAAGACAAATTTATACTCACTGTCACTCAATAGCCAAGACAATTTCATCAAAAACAGTTATTTGTCTCTTTAATAACGTCACTACAGGCAGGCTAGTTCTATATTTTGTAATAAACACAACAAATTTTATTGATCCTCTAAGTAGAAATATTATGTGCCATCATTTATGTATTTCGATTTCTTGAAAATGTAAAAACAAAACATAAATTAATCACTCAGTATAGTTAAAATATTGACTTTCCTATCTAAATAGTGCTATTCAAGTAATATTCAATTCATTTCGCATATTTTTAGATGAAATTTGCTTTCGGGTACGGATTTCTAGAAGCAATGGTTTACCTAACTCAAAAACTTTCGTAAAACTTGTCCTTAATAAATTATAATATTTATGCAAACAGGTAACGGGATCATAACCGGTATTAAGTTAAACAACAAACTCGAGGCAAAGTCAAATAATGAAATCGAATAACACAAATGCTAAGTAGACGCTGTGGATGAAGTTGTAAAGGAAATTGAAGACCCTGCTTTACATAACAGTCGAAAAACAATTCTCGCGTTTATTGGTTCTCATTTGTAATCTGGCTTAATACAACTAAAATAATATATAAATTTTGTGGGTATTAAACTGATAGAAAACAAGAATTGTTAACAAATTATCTTTGTCTGCCATATCCACACCCTATGCGGAGCATATAGCTACCATATGACACCACCAGGATTATATTTTACCAGCTAGCCCCTCGTATTCTTCCAGGTCATACTAGCACACTTCAGTTCCGCTGAGTACACCTCATGGATAGTACCTTACGGTCTTCCAGGTAGCCGGAAACCCACCGGTTGAAAGACGAGACAAGTAGGAGCCAGACTCTCCGGAAGTATCAGCAGGACATGACTGCTGTATGACTTTTAGTATGACAAGGGGTTATCTCGTCCGCTCTCTTATCTCTTAGTTCCTTACGAAGTCCTTACCCAGTATCCGATGCAAGTATCTGTTTTCTAAGCTCATTATGCGGTTCTCCCGAGCTTTTGTTAAGTGCCAAGATTCGCTATGTAAAGCAACACCGACAGAACGCATGCGCCAAAAAATCTGCGCTTAGTGTGGACCGAGTCTTTTTGACAAAGTATGCGTTATTGTATTAATATTCAGTATCGTATTATAGATAATATAAAATTTAATGAAATCAATAAAAAGGGCAAATTCCGTTCATCGTTAATAAAATAAATTGTAGTATTCGTGTTTTTATTTCAAATAAAATAATTATTAGCTTTAATTTTATTTACTTGCGAGTTTTTCTTCAGTTTCTATAATAGTGACATCTATGAGCTTCAGTTCAATACAACAAAATAAAATTACAATAATCATATGGAAAATTCTCGCTAGATGTATCTGCTGAATCACATCATATGAAACCAAATGAGTGGCTTATTAATTTTTTTTAAATTAGCGTTTTATTTTTATAGCGTAAGATATTACAATTAATTCGATATTAAATTTTGTATAAACATATTAAATAAATAATGGTTACAATTTTTTTTAAGAGATGTCAGTGAATTGCCGATAATTTATGTGGCCTCACAGGATTATTTCCGTTGATGCGAGGGTAGGCAGCGTGATAGGAGTAAAATGCGTGAACTAGAGAGTGCGGTGTATTGAGGTCAAGCCCCGGAGGCTGTCAGAGGGCCAAGGGAAACAGAAAAATAGGTCAGCTCCCTCCCAGGTCAAAATCAACTCGTATCTACCTACCACAATATTACATTTAT
Source organism: Rhyacophila evoluta (assembly GCA_022683975.1). Lineage (NCBI taxonomy): Eukaryota > Metazoa > Arthropoda > Insecta > Trichoptera > Rhyacophilidae > Rhyacophila > Rhyacophila evoluta. The sequence goes on from JAGVSQ010014386.1 coordinate 9,391, forward strand.
TCACAAGGCTCTTACTTAATTATTCTTTTCCTTTCAGCGTTATTAAAGACATTAATAAAGTATTACTGAAATTAATATAAGGCAGATGTTTCGTTTACTATGTATGAGATATAATGCTGCATTACTGAGTAATTTATTCATGGCTTATCAAGTAAAAGGCTCCCAATATTCATTAAAAAAAAAAAAAAAAATCTCTAAACAAATAGATAACTTTCAGATCGGATAAAACCTAACACAATATACATGATATTAATTCCATACTATTCCATGTGAAATAACTTAGCTTAATGACCTCATAAATTATAATATAACATTATAGTTACTATATTTTAATACTTTCCGATTTTTTTTCCTGAGATACTATGTCCGCTTCATTCGATAGTAATCTGCAATTTGTTGTTAACGACATATAAATAAAAATGAAATTTGTCGAAATAGTCCAATCCTAAAACATTAACCAATATTATATTTTAAGATATTATTTGTATTACGAATAAATTTAAAAAACAAATTGATTATATTATAAGGATGATTTATATTATAAGGAACAACCAAACATAGATTTAACATAACCAAACTTCTGATCATTTGGCCTAAATTATTAATTTAAATGTACACAATTGTTTTATGGCAAATAGTTGTAAAACTATCCGTACCGATTGTCGTGTATTTGTTTTATTGCTTAACTAAAAAAAATATCTAGCCATTATTTCTCAACAAATATTAGGAATTATTTCCTGAAACGAATATTTGTATACTTTCTCATTATAAGTTTTTATGCGAATAGTAAATGAGTAATGTGTTTACTATGCTAGGCTAAATGAATAGAGCGGAATCATTTTTATTTTTATTATGAAAATAATTTAAAATGAAAGTAATTATTATAAGCTTTATCCTAAATTATTATTGCTAAAAATAGTTTGATAGTTGAAAAAACCATCGGCTGTACGTCTGATACTGTACAACCAACAGTCCAGTCAAACTTATAGATCTCATCAGTGTGAAGATGACCATTGACCATGTTTGTATTGCCAAGACTTAAATATGCTACTTGCCCAAACCATTGGACTTACAGTTTTGCTTCATTGAATTTAAAAAATTGAATTCTATGCTGTGTTTTTTCATATATTTGTATTGTATAAATTATATCAAGATTCAAGAAATATGTCTTAATTTCTTCTTTAACCCCTTTAGTGCTTATGACGTATATATCCGCGAGGCATAGTGCGTAACACAATGCACA
>JAGVSQ010014387.1:0-10633 GCA_022683975.1 Rhyacophila evoluta
ATAATAATAGGAGTATTAAAAAAGAACAACAAAAATATCCCTAATCTATTGGAATAGATATTTTTTTCTTTTCGGCAAAATCGATTGTTGTATTTTGAAAATAAAAACTTTTATGTATACGTAAAACGTGTCCATAATTGAACATGTTAGGGGGTATTTCCAAAGTCGACTTACTCCACTATGCCAAAATGATAATGGGAATATTTTGTATAAAATAACCATTTAGCGAAATCAATTTTAAAATTATTGAAAACAATATTGAAAAATATGATTGCTATGTGGTTACTTTATGAAAAAAATACGCGTTCAAAATGTTCTCTTTTAAATTTTGATATAGTGGAATAAGTTAACTTTGTATATACATTATACAGAATAAATCCAACTTACTTTGGACCTCGATTTTTGGTCTCATTTATATAAATGTAATAATTGAAGATTACACATGGTTAGCCTAAAATTGATCGCATTTGTCAGCATAGCGTGTTTGTCGATTAATAATAATTCAAATAAAGAAACGTTTTATTTTATAACAGGAACATAAGTTTCGACGAGATTCGCTTATTACGTTGGAACCGAAACGGTTAATTGCCTTTTTATTGGTCTCTTCCTTCTTTGTTGGAAGCCATTCGTAGACAATGGACGCGAAATGCGGCGATTGCGTAAAGTAATCTGTGAATACTCCTACAACATTGAAGCATTTGCCAAGCGGTGACGTTGCGTGACGCCATTCGCGGCATTCTTCAAGAAAGAATTCATTACAACGCACCGTGACGATGACCGATAATTCGCAGCCCTATATTTTATACTGTATGCTTTCCTCTCCGATATGCACCATGTCTGCACACAGTCATACAGGTATATACCGTGGCGTAACGTAAGTAGAACTCTATTCAGCGTCATAAATATTTTAATATTTTTTATGGCGTGCATATGTATATTTTCACATTTTTTAGATTCGCAATAAACTCATCTCCCCACTATCCATCCGCCCTGTCCTTACTGGTCTTAATCAACCATATCCCGAAGCTTTAATAGGTAATTGAAGACACACTATAAAAAAACTATTTAAACTTTCTAAGCTTATGTAAAAGATGTTATTTCCGGCCCGGGTTACGTCTTCTTGTATATTTATTTTATTATTACGTCAAGCCGACCGCTTTTTGGCGCCCTGGAAGGCTGCTAAATACTATATATAGAATTTATTCGGTGCAGTTATGATCTGGAAAGCGCAAAAATACTAGCGGGTGACAGGCATTCCTGGAGGCGGTAAGTGGTGGCATATGCTCCACCCAGGGAGTGGATATGTAAAGATAAGTAAATTAATACTTTGTATATTAACTCTTTTTTTTACTATATCTGCTACAAAAGTGGAGCATATGAATCTCAACAGTGTGAAGATGATCAATCCGAAAACAAAGCATATGGGTTTTCATATTGTAAATATTTATTTCGATAGATATTCGGTTGTCAACAAATGTCCAAAGCATCGGGTATTCAGTCGTATATAAAAATATCTAAAGAAAAGAGTTGATTTGGGAAACGAATCTGCAACCCTCGTCTCTGAAATGCGCACGCTAACCTTACAGCCACCTGGGAGATAAGAATTATTTACTGAAAATTTGAATATTTATAATAATCTTAATATATTGTAATATATTAGCGACACAGTGGCGTAGCTACATATTCAGCGCCCTGGAGCAAGGAAGATTTGGCGAAATTTATTTTAGATCGAGAAACGATGTCGTTTAATATTACTTCCTTCACAAAATTATAATTTATCGTTTTTTTCTTTACCTTATAACTACGGAATATTATATTATGTTGTAAGTTTTCTATGATATCCTTTTTAATTTTGCGCCCCAGCATGATTTTTGCGCCTGGAGCAACTGCCACATTATAGCTACGCCACTTGCTTCACATATCATATGCATATCTACCAAAGCTTCAGTTGCAATTTATTATATATTATACATGATACAAAAAAGCAGGTGAGGCTCAGGTCTACTGAGTTTGCGACAGGCGCCAATTGAAGGGAGCACATCGGTCCACGAACGAATAACAGACAATTGACTTTACAGTCCACGACTTTGAATAGTCCAGTGGATACATTATAAAACATGACAATTTCACGAAACTTTCAGCATTGACATCACGCACAATCTATTGAACGCCAACAGAAGACTTGGTAAACTACTTCTGGAAAATGTCTGACACTTTGCAATTGAGAAGTATATTTCTAAAGTGAATATATTGCAGTACGCCAAAATTTAAAGAATAAGATTTTTTGAATAGAAGAACCATAGTGGAATAGGTTCACTTTGGAAATACCCCTCTCAATTCTACTCACCTTATCAATTATTATAATAAATACCATGTTCGCTCTCAAATTGGATCTACACAGTGTGAAAATATCCATTCCGAAAGTGGAGTATATGGATCTCCGCAATGTGAAGACGTCGTGACGGATTATTTTTATTTTACGAGAATTGTCCGTCATACAATGGGCATCCATTCCTGCATTTTTGGACTTTAAAAAATCCGATAAATGGGGAATCGAGCCCACATTCCCCGGATTGCTAGTCGCGCACGCTACAAACTACGCTACTGGATAAATATCAACTATACGTACAGTATTTTAAAATAAATACACGATTTATAGTATTTCTATTAGAAACGATGAGCGATATATCTTTTTAAATGCATGGTTATAGTATATATCTAAATAAACTGAAAATATTGAATTTTCCATGCCAGTTTTTATTATTTTTGGCATTTCGTAAAGCTGAGTACCTCACGTTCGTTACGCCACGGTATACACTTGCATGACGGGTGGCGGCAGGAAAATCATGTGTATTACCATTGATATTATCACATTATTAAATACTATACAATAGACAATAGTTTGTACAATCGCGATTTGAATAGTCTCATTTGAATATCCAGTCACGTGAGTTACGTTGTAATAATTTTATTTAGTATTCTAGTTTAATATTTTATTACTTACGTGTGTCTGTGTGTGTGTGTGTGTGTCGGGGGGAGAGGGGGGCGCCAATCTATTGTTCTGCGTGGCGCCCAACGGCCGGCTCGCGACCGACACAGTTCAATTAAATTGTTTTCCGGTCGAATCGAAATGATAATGACGAAGATAATTATTTTATTATTGTTGCTGGGAATGCCCGAATCGGCCACGCGGAACTGCCACGTACTTTGGCGCCGAACTGCTTCTGGATTGTGCTTTTTAGGAGGGTTGGGACAGAGGACGACTTCCTGTTATATCAGACCGTTGGTGATTAGACATACGCCTTTTTATACATCCAAATAAAACGTTCATTTTTTTAAAAATAAAACGATTACGTTCGAAATTCAAAATTTTCTGAACTTGGTTAGTTTCAACGTATATACGTGGTAGTATACGGCATGTGTATACTTGAACAATGTTAAATCGCCAAACTGTATTATCTTTTTTTTTACACCATGTTCGCTCTCAAAGTCCACTCCGAAAATGAAGTATATGGATCTCCGCAATATGAAGACGACGTGACAGATAATTTTTTACGAGAATTATTTGTCAGACAATTGCTCAACCCAATCCGGCATTTTAAAAATCCGATAGATGAGGAATCAATTCCGCATTATCTGAATATACGTAAATTAAACATCCATTTAAGTTTACATAATTCAAAGACATTTCAGTGATTTTCAAATACATTGATTATAATTCACGAAGTTAATAGTATTTGTATTATAGATTATAAATATTTTATAATTCTATAGAAGTCTAGTGTGGGTTTTCTGCCGAATCGGCCTTTCTTTCACTACATGACTCATCACGGTTACACATCCGTTATGAGAAGATATACCGTGGCGTAACGAGCGTCAATAAGTTTGTATTGAAGAAATCTTTTTTAAAAACTTTTCCGTAAAGTTTATTTCTCAATGATGATATTTATGTCTTAAACATTTTTAGAACTGCAAACTCTAAAATGTTTAAAATTATACGATTTACTACAAAATATAATATATTTTTATAAAATTCTTGGTTTTTGATGGTGATACGTGATCCATAATGAGTCTTAACCATATTACAAGAAACCATAAATGGTTCAAAAGTGGTGGTTGAATACTCTCAAGAGAGCATTATAAATATTTACTGTGAATACATAATATTTAGCATGAGTTTATAATAAAAAAAATCAAGCGAATTTGATGTCTCATTCGTACATATTCGTGCTCTTATTGCGTTAAATTGAAGAGAAGAACATTAATAAAATATCAGTTTTTCATTTATATTATTATGTTTTTTATTTAAAGAGTATTTTAATTTGCAAGCACTTTCCAACTAACTTCACACCGGAACAATAAACGCGTCAAGACACAACATGACAGTCTGTCGGAAGCGGTATACGCACTCATCATGCTTGCATTTTTTTTTGTCTTACGATAATTTTCTCTTATTTTAAATATAGAATGCACTCGCAACATTCCGATGCGCTTTTTCCCGCCATAAAATCACTCGTCCAAATAACGATGTTGCCGCGTGTTAGAAAATGAATAGAGCATAGAGGAATTTCATAATATCAACCGAACGTCTACGGAGAAGAATTTTATATTGAAACAAACGCTTTATTGAGGTTAATAAACAATGTTAGATTGTTACGACTACAAGGATTGTTACGTTTTAATGCATCGTTAACTTATTTATTCACCAACTTATAAACTATATTTTTTTATAGTGTGTAAAAATAAAATGTATAGTATATGCCTTCTGTATTCATCATGAGTTTTATTTGTAGAATATTCTTCTTCTTCTTCTTCTCCTACCATATCCGCTCCTTTTATGCCTTTTATCCTACCGCCACGGAACGCCTCCAGGAATCTATGTCAGCCGTCTTGTATCCTCTCAGGTCATGCCAGCATCCCTTAGTTCCGCCCAGTACTTCCTATGGACGGTAGTCGTCAGTCTTCCAAGACGCCGGAATCCTACAGATTAGAAAAAGAAACAAGTATGGTTGATGCTTTCCAGAGGCATCCGCAGTACGTGCTCTAGCCAGTTCCAACGCCGCTGCATGACTTAGGTGACAAGGAGGTGCCCCTCCGTTCTCTTATTTCCGTATTCGTAATGAAGTCATTTCACCTCAGCCCCACTATTCGACGCAGAAAGCTTGGTGTGCAGTTTTTATGACTAAAGGTGATCTTAGATGGGCAGATCAGCTTACTAACTCCAGTATTGTTAACAAATAATTAATTAAACTCAATCAAAGAAACAGTCAACGAAATGTATAATTTAGTGCATGTCCAATGACACACGATTACGCACCCAGAAACTATCTTCATATTATTGTAGCAACATTTCCTGATGCAGAAGTTGACTCATGGATCGCTTTTTAGTGAATATACTGCTGACACTTCGCCATGTACAATACAATTTACGTCCACTTTGCATTCTGTGGGCGGTCTTTGCATCGACCATAAACAAAAATATAATATATCTCACACGTTTAAAAGATAAATTACTAATTTAAACAACCAAATTGTGAATGCTGTGTCTGGTCTGATTTAAAATTAGTTATCTGCAAAATCAGTATTGCAGTAATCAAATGCACAATATCAACCAATGGCTTTACGTACAAATTTGGTAACAAAGTTTATTTTTGAAAATTTTACAAGAAGGTTTAAAAACCAATTAATTTGTATTTGCGATTATATAGTTATATTAAAAAAACACACACATTTTAAACGATTTATTCGTATAGCTACGTACGAACGACATACTTTTTATATATATGAATACAAAATAGAAGATTATATATTTTGCGGTATAGGTTTTAGATACGTATGAAGTTATCAAATGTTCTTGGGACATTTTTCCGGTATATTAAAATAACTTTGATTTGTCAAATTGAAACCGGAAATGCAGAAAATGACACAATTAACTAATTTTCAGCTAACAGTGGAGTTAGCAACTCTGCATTTAAATTAATCGATATGTATACGTAATATATTCTCAAATCTAAGATTTTTTTAAAATATCTATAATAATATTGAAAACGATTTTATAATAAAATTCAAAATAAAGAAGAACATTAATTTGGACTGCATTAGTATTTTCAAAACTTTTTAATCGACACATTGACCTATATAATAATTTAAATACATAATTTTACCCATTAAATCTTAAACTTTTTATTTTTAAATTACTTTTGTTAATGCACAGGATGTGGCTAAAGAATTTGCACTTTGACAGTGTGGTCTAAAATGTCAACAAAATGCAATCAATGCGGTTTTGATAGATAATTTTACAAATTAGAAAAACACTGATAATGAAGAATATATTGAATTATTTATATGCATATCATACGTTTATTTATAACTACAATAGTTGGCTTTCTTTGGGATAGATTCAAACTTTATTCAAATTAATTTAATTCATCCTGATATTACAAATTTATTTCAATACTTGGCTGTATACAATAGTTTTAGTCTCTCGTTAATTATCGGCGATGATGTTAAAAATTAAAAGATAATAAATACTAGCCTGAATGATGTACGACAATTTCAGGTCGCTACTTTTCACCGTTTGGGAGGATTTCTTGCGACAGACAGACACACACATGTATTATCTATTTTATAATATAGCTTTATCATATTAACTTCAAATACATAGCTGCATAATTTGTAAAAATCAAAATATGTACAACTAGATTTCTAATGTATTGAGCATTTGGCTTCCAACCAATTCTCCTAAAAAGAAATCTGTCAATATAATTCCACGCGCAGATAGATAAAGGTCTGAAGTTCGTCGTTCAACTGACAGTTTGCCGGTACAATTCAATTCAAACTCGTTGACTGGCACGGCTGACTGTCTGCTGCGTGTGTAGTTTTGATGAAATCCATACACCATAGAGAACTTTCCTGGAATGCTGAACGACTGAACGTCCGCAGTCTGCTTCTAGAATAGCTCTTCAAATTGTGAGGTTTCGTTTAATTTTTGGAGTTGCCATCTTCTGTGAAGACCAATACTCTTTTAAGAGTGGATATGGTAAAAAATATACATTAAAAAACCCTGCAAGCTGCTTGGAGCACCATGTTAATAACAGCAGAAAGGATTAATCATAAATATTTTAAACAATAAGAGAGTCAACTCTTCTATTCGGAAAGGATCACATCAACATTTTTTTACTATGTCCACTCCGAAAGTAGAGTATATATGGTTCTCCACAATGTGAAGACATACATGACTTAATTGATGTTTCACGAGTATTTTTGTATAAAAGAACCATAGCATGTTTTTCAATGTTTATTTGTATGTCCAACATATTTGAATTTGATGTTTTCTACTGGTTTACACGTTATATGATTCTTCTATACAAAAATATTATTATTATACCATGTTTGCAGCCAAATTGGAGCGTATGGATCCACACGGCGTGAAGATATCCACGCCGAAAGTGGATTATGTGGATATCCGCATAATGAAGACGTCTGATAGATTATGCTTTTACGAGAATAGTTTGTCAACCCGATGGGCATCAAGTCCTGTGTTTTCAGATTTTTAAACATCTGACAGATCTAACCCACATTCACAAAGAATCTAACCCGCATTCTCCGGATGTAAGGACTGCACGTCAACTTCTACGCTACCGGGGAGACAAAATTGGTTAACGATAAAGTAGTAATACGTGTATTTATAAAAAATCTCCAAAGAGGGGGGCCATGGCTCCGCCTGTGGTATTTATTAGGCGTCTGCAAGTATACGCGTACAGTATAACACATGAGTATGCATTTCTTAAGTGCCTGCTTAGAATTGAAACACATTGTGTTGTGTATTAAATACATAAACGGATAATTTACATGCTAAACATAACATGGAATTAAAAATGGCGTCGTCACGTTTTCGCGTAGCCAGGCACTGTCGTTTTATCTATTTGTTTCTATTACACAAACCCGCCTTGCAAAATAAATAAATAAATCGCTTAAGGCGCCGGCTTTTTTTCATTCTCCGCCGATCTCGGCTCTCCAAACACCATTTATTACCATATCTACGTGATACTTGCAACACTTACAAAAAAAACACACAAGATTAATACAAATAGTTATTTAAGATACGAGTTCTGCAGAGGAAACATTCAAATGGCGTCTCACAGAAGGTTACATAACGAATGCACGCATGAGACAATTGCACAGATGAAAGTGCACACGTCGACAAATGCGCTTATCAAAACAGAAGAAACGGGACGCGTTGACTCAACGGGAGCTGATGACTGACTGGTTTTAAAGTGACAAAATCTTTTGGCTTCAACTAATATATTAATTAAATAATAAATGTATACAAAAAAATACTACACCCCTAGTGTATGGAAGTAAGATGTGGATCGAATTTTTGTTCAACTTACACTGTGCATATACTTGGAGTGGTCACCAGACAAATGCGCACAATATACACGTACACAAATACAATTGAACACAAAGAAATATTACGTTTTGATTTACGTAATTATAGTATACGTAGATGTATATATTTTATTTTAAGTAATAAATATGTACAATAAAAATGTACACCTTAAAAGTATGTACAGAAAAAGTTGTTCGCTTTCGTATTTTGCTTTGGCATCGGAAATCCCAATTTTAAGCCCCGTAGTTACATAACAACTAAAATGCCGTACGTGGGTGCCCAAATTTCATTTATAAGTTTGCACTATCAGATGTTCGTTTTACGTCAAATTTTCATGGTGAAGGCAATTGCTCTTCATAAATTGAATAAGAATAAACTTCGCTTTCGTTTCAAACATTTTTGTTACTTTGACAACCTAATAAAATAGCTAACAATGTGAATATATTATAATACATTATATACAACGGGTAACTTCGAATTTGCCCGAAATATACACCGCATAAAAAGGTACGCATTAAAAGACGCTCGACTGCATTACATTGTTGAAACCATAGAGAATAAACCCGCTTCTTTAAAATATAAGTACTTAAGTACTTACTTGAATAATTTTATCCCGCCTTTTTGTTTGCTGTGACAGTACCAAAGAAGTTTCTTATCTTCTTAATTAAACTTTAATCTTATCTTGCAAGCTGGGTACCTTGCGTTTAAATTTATATAGCCAATTAAAACCTACCGATGGTTATGTTAAGTCTTGACAATTTTAAAATGTCAGCGATAATTTTCGCATAAAACAGGGCTTCCATTTTTGAAAATGTAAAACCCGCTTTTACTGAAATTTTATAAATTGTAAGGACCATCGAATTCTAAGTTCAAAACTATTTGATTTTTTTAAAACTCCATAATTGAAATTTATATTTGGTGAATATGGATTACAGTGTGAAGATATTCATTCTAGAGTGGAGAAGATGAATCTCCGCAATGTAAAGACATGTTTAAACAGATATTTTTTTACGAGAATCGATTGTCAGACTGCCAGTACGGCATTTACAGATTTTTTTAAATCCGGCAGACATGAGAACCGCACCCGCACTAATTCAATTTCGAACTGAGGGCTTACACTCGTATAAATTTGAGAATCACTGCTTTACAAGTCTAAGCAATTTATTTTCGGTATATTTTTTGCGTTGTACACATTGTGAGCGAATATAAATAGACAAAAAAAATCAATATTATTTTTCGATGCTAGAAATTCATACTAAAAAATATAATAAATATACATCATACCAACAGCCCTGACGGAGACCATTTGGTAAATTGACATATTGTTAATGGTGGATAAAAATGTTGTTTATAAACGATGGAAATAATATTATTAATTAATTATTTACAATATGCAAGATTTAAAAAAAGATAACACAGGTAACTTGAGATTCAATATCTATATTATGACAAGATAAATTATGCATATTGATAAATAATAAATAAATTTATACTCAGCTGCAATAACTTTTAATTTATTCATCGGTTTTTAATTTGTTAGTATCGTATTACATATTTCGTAGATAAATATTTTGTTTCTAATGACTTTTCTAGAATTATCTTGTCTCTAGAATTCTAGGACATGCTTATTTACCGTGAGAATTTGATAGGGTAAATTACCTTGTATTAGAATGATGGTTGATTGATATCTATGAAAGGATTCACTTGGGCATTCCTTTAAAGGCCTATTACACTACACAATTTCAAGGCACCCTTACCCTTGCGGTGTAATACGATAAAGCAGTAAGAGCACTTACTATTGTGTAGTGTAATAGGCCTTTTAGTTAAGCTACATTATTTCCAGTATTCACCGGAGGTATCTATTTTATACAGTTTCTGTGTCATTCTGTCCCCATACGCAAAAACGTAGCCAATGGCAAAATATCATGAATTCAAATAACCATGAGGCAATAATATATTAGATGAAATTCTGAACATATTTTCATAAGAAAACGAATAGAAAAATATTTTACATTACACATTATCATAGTGTGTTCTTTAGTTTTCTGAAAATGAAAAAAATTTTGAACAAATAACGCAATAAAATTTGATTTATAAGTAAAAAACAACATGTGATATGCATTTGATGTCTTTTTGCTTGGAAACGTTTTTTTTTCATTGGATTACATACATGTCCAGCAGGGTAGTCAGACAACTGCACACATGACATCTGCGCATACATTGAAGTGCTCACACTAACAC
>JAGVSQ010014388.1:0-10632 GCA_022683975.1 Rhyacophila evoluta
CGGTCCGGTAGTAATACAAAAATGAAATTCAATTGACAAAAAAATATTAATTTGAAATTCGATTCACATCACATTGAAAACTATAATTTTGAATCTTTATTCAGCTTTGTTGTATTCTGCTAGTACTTTCTTAATCTTCCTAGACTTCACAATCTTCCCTATGTTGAATTTTAATTACTTCACGTACATGGTATACACACTATTATTTGATTACGCCATATTTGTTGTAACAAAAGATAAGTGACGTTTATCACTAGATAAAAAAAAATATTTTCTGCTTCCAAGGCACGAAAGAATGAATTTTTAATATTATAACCGAATTTATCATGTTAGACTTGTAAATATTTAATATGAATACAAAGCATTTCTGGGATGATATATTTTGGTCTTGAAAAACAGGTTTCATAGCACGCGACGAAGAATATTGTGTTACAATTTCGTTGTGATATAATTGAATAAACTTGCTCTAAATGCCAATGTAATCAATAATAGAGATGTTTAGAAAACTTACCGTTGCCTTAAAACTGCTTTTGAGAAGATGTAAGATGATATTATCAACATTTCTTAAGCGTCTAAACACACGATAAAATCATTACATTCAGACATACTATACGTAATAAATATACTGAGTATACAATATGTATTATGTCACTTAAATTATGTATCAATATAGATAGGCCTTCATAGTGTGGAGATCTATATACTCCATTACCGCAGCGGACTCTACTAAATTAACGTGTCCTCCATCTATCTGGCCCGTCCTTACACCCGGTCTTAATTAGATTTACCCCGGAATTATGATATAGAGAAGCGATCTACTTTATTCGACGGGAATATCCCGGGAGTAAATACAAACCACCAATGACTTAGTTTTAAATAGTCCTATTTGATCACCTATGTGAAATACACATTCGCCATATGACGAATTTCTTTCAATTTAATTAAATTTGGCCTTGTGTCAACCAGATTGGAGGGCCTGATGCGTCTAATAGCTTGAGTATTTTTATATTATAGTTTCGTACACGTTCTTCGAATTCCTACAGTGTGTGATTAGCGTTTTAGTCGGGACAACCATCTAATTGAGCAATCAAAAAAATGGAATACAATTAAATATAGTAGTAAAATAATACGCTGAATTAAAATATTAATCTCTTCTATGCATATGTAATCATTTAATTTAGTATGAGTTCATTGCATAGAAACATCAAACATTTCTATTACTAGACAATCTAGCCGTGTCTTTCTTAAACTTGTAGATGATATTTGGAAAACTTCTAAAGCTCCGAATTCCTGTTATAGTAAAATACAGATTAACCAGATTCAAATTTTCTTCAAATTCAACCATGCACTTTCTTGAACAATACTAATAGATAAGATAATTATTCGTCATATCTACAAGTCAATACAAAACGGTAACATGTGTGAAATAATAAATATGTACAAGGACCTCTAATGATTCTTCAATGAAGATTGAGACTTTATTTTGTAAATTATAATCTAGCATAACCTGGCGTCACTGAAATTGATCATACCTACATAACCGCACGATGAACACATTAATCGTTATCAACGAATTTTATAGTCAACATCTCGCCTGCATTTTAATATGGATTAATAGTCCTCGCCAAATACAACTCCTACAAATCAACGTGTTTATTATTAACTATATTATAAACGTAAGACTTGATACACAAAACCAGTGAGTATACCATAGATAGAACAGTCATTGTGTATTTCAATATCTAAGATACCCAGTTGTGGTGATAAATTACAATAGTATTTATCTTTTAATGTCATGTCAGAAAGTGATGTTTTTAAGAAATTAGCAGTACGTTTTCTCATATTGAATAAGTATCCACTGATTACGACTTTCTAAGCCTTTCTATTGCGAGCATTCTTTAAAACGGAAACCAATTTTGTAAAAAAATATATTGACTACCTGATTATGTGTATGAGATATGAAGACCGCGTTCTTTGAATAAGCATAACAATCATTCATACTCGTGTTCTTTGGATATTATAACTGTCCAAAGTGAACGCAATAAATTCTATTATATTGGTTATTTTGTAAAAAACGGTGTCTTTGTGAGACGATATTCAATTTATATGAGAGATTGTCGAGAACGAAATTTCATATGATTACTTGTAAATCGATTTTTACCGCGATCATAATGATACCATGTCTATCATGTCTACCTCTAAAGTGGAGCATATAGATATTAATACCGTTCACTATGCAGATGTTTACAAATTAAGTATGTAAATGGAGTTAATATTGTAGATAGATGGAGTTGTTAAATACATGCATTGTAAAGATTTGTCAGATTTTTTCTTGGGAATCGATTGTCAGCGAATTTTTCGACTCATTGGCTATTAAAATCCTTACCAGTTGTGGGATTCGAACATGCAGCACGTATAATATAATAATATAATCAAAAACAATAAATAAATACAGTTCACAACGGTTTAATAATGTATTACATTATAAATCTCATATTGTGTTTTATTGGCAACGGCATATTGCGGCTATAACGTATCACCAAAGCAATTTAATCTAGTTTAAATAGCAGTGTCATACATAAACCAACCGAAAAAGTTATCAAGAAAATTAATATACTCATAGACACACGAGTGCAATATAATACAAATTATTAGGATACCTTAATTCTTATATTGTTACTAAACTATCGCCCGTATGTTTATTCTTAGATAGTCCTAATGAAAGTATTAAAATAATTATTCTAATAGCCTCATATACGTATGGTTATTTAACAGTGATATTAATTTTACTGGGCTGAACTACATTTTATAGTAATAACTGTGTTTTTATATTCAAGTATACACGAACGTCAATAAAAATATAGTGACCATATGTTAAAGAATTTACTATATTATAACATCGTTATTTCATTGTTTCCGTTTTACGATCCTCACAAAAATTCTTTGAATTCAGTTCAGACTTTGAGTCTCTCTAACATTACTTAGAATTACTAATTATCGTTTTAATAATTTGTCTATCATTTGCATATCGCTTAATATTTTATTACTAACATTTTTTAAATAAAGAAATTGTATGTACCACTATTTTAATTTCGTTTTGTAAAATAAACTATTAATTGTCGAAACCCACAGTGCATTTTATTGGTCAAATCAGGCATGTTAATATTAAGCAATTATAATAATTGAAGCATCTTATATCAATGAATGGTTTATTTTTATTAAATTTTATTTCGGTGGATGGCTGGTTTTATTATGTATATTATAAATACACGTAGGATTACCAACATTTATTAGAAGTTCCGTTTTCGGGAAAAAAATAATGGCCACACACAAAATATTGCACGTGAATACTTGAGCGTGTGTAGCCTCCTTAATTGATCTTGAGTTTAAAATGATTTTTCACTATGTGCTCTCATTTGACTAATTGCTGAGTAAGTTAAGTACATACTATTTATTTAAATATTTGGACGTATTTAATAGATTGCGTCACAATGAATGCAAACTATAAGTTTGTCTTTCATCTAACAATTTCTTTCACTAAGAAAATATTGGATAAAATATTCTTATCATATAAATCGTACATATCTTTAAGTATTTTTGAGAGTAGGGCAGCAACTGGATTGGAAGTTAACAGATATTTTAAAATGACTGTAAAGTTTCCAGATATTTATATACCCTCTGTACTTGAAGTGCAAGTTTAAGGACATTCAAGTTGGTGTTAATATTTTTTTAAATTGTCACTTCCATTATGCATGGAAGTTCTGAAACACAGTAGCCATTTAATGAATATCATTTTCAACAACGATAACACATTTTTATTAAACCGCCAACGAATGTTTTACATCATGTACCTAATTTGATTATTGTCCACCTCAAGTAAAAACTCATCCAATGCGCTTCTGTCAAAATCAATGTATACTGATAAAATTGTAATTTCAAGCTCCGATACAAGAAAAAATACGAAAATGCTACATTTTAAGTTAGTGTAAACAAAAATATCAATTGCCAAGCTTTAAGAACATAACCACTTCAAAGGCCCGTGTCTTATAAATCTCATCGCTCGAATGTAGAACTATCATATGTCACACTAGACTTAATTTACAGGAGAGCTGTTTGAAAAATGTTAGAATACACACATAGTGTGATTATCTTTCTAAAAACGTTTATCTTTGCACATATTTTTTAGGTTTATATTACCTACAAGGGTAAGTTAATATGATTTGCGATACGTATGTTTTAGATTGCTATGATTTTGAATGAAATATAATATTTTATTATTTAGAGTACTTCGGTTTTAATAAAAAAAATATATATTAAATTTACGCATAAAATACTTTGCATATCATGGACGCGTATGCCATATATCACTGTTAGGATTGTTTTATCGGTGAGTTTTTCCTTGAGGTCAAGAATAATAATGTAAATAGTAGTCTCAGTGTTTTTTATGTCTTCATATGACGCAAAAGATTTTTTATTAAATATTTATTTAAGTTTATTTTAACTTAAAAGAGTATGACGTGTAACTAATTTTCTCATTCCCTGATATCTGTAGGAAATATCATATGAATCTCTTGCATAGATGTCGATTATTATATGATGATATAAATAAATACATCACAATTTTTAGTCCGATAGTTGTTTTACAGTGATTAAAACTTTATGGAGATTTATTCTAGGATATTCGTTATACAACGCGATCCTTCCATGAAACCCACAGAGGATACGAGTAGTATTATATTTTTGACAACCAAAAAGATGTTTCGTATACCGTTTATAAATACTGAGACATTTGCGATTTTGGACGAATAATAGCTTGTTATTTTTAAAACTTTGTTTTGCTACGTATGCAACAAAGAAAGAAACTTTTATGAATACCGCAGTAGGATTAACATTTATGTAAGTATTAATGTTTTTTTTTATTTGCATCTAAGGCGTGTGTGTAATGGTTATTTTGCAGTCTTAATCGATGGTTAGAACGATTCGACTTATTCTTCTCGTTATGATCACATTCTTAGACATTCCGCATCGCAACTGTAATAATCTGAACCACCTCATATAAATTGATACCGTTGAGTTGCCTCGAGTAATACAACATGCCTTTCTTTCGTCGAAGAAATTTATCGCACTTGCCTCGTAAGTTTTTCTTCTTTCTCCAGAATTTCAATAGTTGGTCCGACATCTCGTTGACTTACATTGTATCTCCTTTTTGCCGTCATAAATCTCTTCTAGACTTACGAACGAAAATTATTTTACGCGGAAAACATCCGACTCATTCGAAATTAAAAGTCCTTTTCGCTGTATCTGGCACAAGTTTCATTCTATAAATAAATATAATCTGATTAATTATAACGCAAAGTTCTGCTTGTCTTCAAAATAAACAAAGAACTAAATATACGTCTCGTAATTCAACCACCATAATGTTTTTTTTTTAAATACAGTAAAATATAAATATCATATAAGAATGAGAATAACTTAAGTATATACAAAACATAAAGCAAATAAACTAACGGTAAATAAAAGCCTCCCCAGTAGTTTAGAAGTTAGCATGCGTATTTGCAGAATGCAGGTACGATTCCCACATCTGGCAGATTTTTAAAATCCAAAAATGTAAGACTAGACGCCCATTGAGTTGAGCAATTATTCGACAGCCAATTCTTATGATCTGTCCAGAGATCTCTTCACATTACGAAGATCCATATGCTCCACTTTCAAAGCAAACACACGAAAAAAAGCATCAAGAGGGTAGTTGGAAAGAAAATAAAAGGGGTATACCGAGAGAGTTATACGGATCTTATTATAATATTAAATATGTTTGTTGAATTACATTCATCTGAACTCACCTCACTCGGATGGAACATCAGTAATTGAGAAAAGTATACCAAGAATAATTGTTCTCTCCGTATTGAAATAACTGCAAGTAAATACAAGTTATAATCTATTATATAAATGTTCGGATAGTTTTAGTACAATAATTTTCATAAATAGAATTAACAGTTACGTAATACTATTTATATCATATTTTTTGTGTATTATCTGATTCATTTAAATCAATTTATTTTATTTAATCTTGATTCATTTTAAGCCAAACGTGATAGTGGCATTTCAGATTCAATACATAAAAGGAAACGATAAGAAGGTGCAGCCAGATTGGTGTCTTGATTGTCCTCTATGTAGGCCAGGCACCTTTCACCACCTTATACCTGTGTGAAATAAATTATTTTATTCCAGTCCATTGAGACAATACGTAATCAAATTGAATCTCCTTAAGAATTTTAAACGTTATTTACCAACAAATTAATGGTGACTCAAAAGTCGAAATATTTTTATTTTATATATTAGCTAATATAATATTAATAGTAGTATTTTTGTATTGTAGTTTGTCTCAAAAGTTTCACCATTATCAGTGAAATTTGAATTGTATTTAGAGACGGTTCTGTAAATATAATATACAGATGTGTTTTATAGTATGGCTGTGATTAAGTGCATTAATTTTTCTGACATGATGTTAAAAACAACTGTTTCAAGATGAACAAATATATAGTTTTTATATCGTCGTATTACCGGCAAAGGACGTTATAGTGAAAAAGTGAGTTTTGAGAGAATAGAGTTTTTAAGTTTGAGTCTCTCTTTTCGACAATTTCTTAAGGTATGATACGACGTTGCCTTAAGAAATTGGCGTAAAAATGTATTTAACAGAGAGAAGCAAACTTTAAAACTCGATTATCTCAAAACTCACTTAATCACCTTAACGTCTTTTGCCAGTAATGTGACGATATGTAAATAAAATTAAATACATTAATAAACAACAAAAACTAAAATGGCGATGGGTGTACATAGCTCGTTATCAAATCGTTTTTTCGGAGTCTACACTATATACAAAAGTGGATAGTTAGAAATATTCGTTCGACCATTTGTCGGACCGATCGGTCATCGTGACTTTGTTTCTGCGTAAGATAATTAATTTTATAAGTTATGCCTATTTAAAAAAATGCGAAATCTTACGGCAAGCGACAAGGTCTCTTCTAAACAAAGCTTGACACGAATATGGGGCTTAGATTAGTGTTTCTAAAACTTTTTAGTCCGCGACCCCCTTTTGCACTTAAAAAATTAAAGGACTCTCCCAGCACGAAACATGTTGCTTATTTAAAAACACCTATAGAATAATTTTAAAGTGCATCAAAATCATCAAATCAAAGCAAATGTATGACTTTACTCAAGAAATATATCTTTCCAAGTATCATATACATATTCTAGCAAAGGTTAAAAAACACACCATATATAAACCTATACGACGCCCTAAATATTTTTCACGACCCCCACTTTGAGAATACCTGGCTTAGATAGTTAAAGTAGGATCCATGCACGGCAACGAAGGTCTTCGTAAGCTGCTTCTAGGACACCTCTGGCACTCTGAAAAGCGTATCACGTTCCTTAAACCACGGGTTACGCTGGCATTATAAGTTGTCGAGAGAAAATCGAGTTAAAAAAAATGGAAAACAATCCGCCATTGTATGGTAAATTTTTGATTATATTTTAAAAGCGTTAATCTTAATTGAATGTTTTAAATCTTACGTAGACGCGCATACTGCATTGAAATATTGGATAATAAAAATGCATAGTCACTGCAAGCTTGATCTAGAAGACGTGGATAGTAAATATAATTTGTTTTATTGTTTGAAACTTGTCTGAAATGCGGTCAATACACTCCTGTGATATTAAGGCTTAAATCTTTATATACTGACTTACTACGTAAACTTTATACCATACTTGGAACACATATATATATATATTCAAGCTATGAACGTTTCCTTTTTTTACCAACACATAAGCTTACATATTATTCGTATACATATACATATATATTACGTCTGCAAAAATGTAAGACACTGGTTACAAAAAATAAATGATTTTTCAACGATGCCTGTCGTGAATGTAGAGCATACGGATCTCTACAATTTGATGTGGCAGTTTTCCTTCAGGATTGTCTATCAGCCAATATTTCACCCACCCTTGTATTTATTTAAAATTGTATACGGGATTTCAACTATTGATAGCCGATGCCAAAGCCAAAGCGTTTAGTGCATAATGGTAACATGAAGTATCAAGTAATATGAAATGTATATTCAAAGATTCATATTCTCAATACAAAACATGTTCACTTAAAAACATATATTCGATTAGTCACCCGAAAAGTTTGTTAAAATAGCTTTATACAATCAAAATGAATTTCACAGATCGAAGTGTATAAATTATCCATATTGAAATGAAATATTTTAAATAGCTAAACTTTTTAAAAATGTTTTATAAAATTTCTACATCCAATACGTTTTTTGGTAATCGAGACGTATATACGGCATAATATTATGATATACAAAATCATTTAACCTTTTGTATACTATGATCAGTTTCAACACTCTCGAGAAATGCTGCAATTTATGAACTAATTTACTATCTTCATTATCCTGTCTTATTTATTGTACGTAAATTAAAAAAACAACTATATACAAAGATGCAAAACTATCGTTGTTAGTATTTCTTGCTATTATCGCGAATAACACAATTTCGTTTCTTAGCATTTAAAAGATTAAAAAACCGTTAACTATAAATGACATTTAACGCCAATGCGTACAAAAAAAAACGTCTTTTGTTTTATAGTCAGTCTGATCGCGTATGAGGCGTTTGAATTAATTCCGATTAGTAAGTATGAGAAGTGATATTAATTAGTTTGGCACGGAGCAAGGTCCAAATTTTGAATACAATCAAATTTTCAAACAAGGCAACACTAAATACATATTAGCATCCTACGTAACTAATAAAATTCAATTCATATAAACAAATATCTAATTGTAATTCCTTTCAAATTCGTCACCGCATTAATAAGTATTTCTACGAATTAATAACATATTTGAAATAAGTAATATTTTAAAAGACCAACAGTGGTCGATACGAAAAAATTTGGCTATAAACAATACTTATCTTTTTTTTAAATACGAAAATAGCACTTCAACCTGACTACGAATATGTTTATCGTTGAGGAATAATAAATATATTGAATTATAACATACGTATTTATTCATTTTATAGATAGCTATTTCATGTTTTCGATTCGTTCAATTGTCATGAAATATATTCTAAATAAATAACTGCTAACTTAGTTGTTGAATGTAATACATAATTAGAATAATGGGCTATAGAATATTTATTATTTGACAGTACAGTTAATCTTAAGGAACACTTGTCATAATTATATTATAAAACAATACTTATATTTTGACAAAACTTTCTATATACATTGAATTATTCTAATGCATTGATTATAACTCAATCTATTCTAATATATTATTTAATCATTTGGTTACCGACTCCTTTGAAATTAATTTGCAGAATGCTGTGAATCTTCATGAATTTTAACTGAAGAAAATCACATGTCTGAGAGTTAGTTATCTAGACAGCATATGGAATTTACAACCTGTCAAAAATATATCAAACACTATTTTCTATAATGATTTCGTATTCGCATGTTTGCCGATGTAACAAAATAGTGTATATTAGATTTCGATTTACAAAGGGTTAATGCACTAGGGCGATGTTGTTAAACTACGATCGTGTAAGACTTCAGCGGGTATTCTGATTGACTATTTGACATTACAATCCCTGGATGTGAACCAGGCAAGGAATGTGCAGGTGGGTTACGTTATATTATCGGCGGATGAAGGCAGTATTGCGGAAATGAAGGCGTTTAATTCAACTCGACCGGAGCAAACCGAGCGAGAATATCTCGTTACAGTTAACCGCGTGGGGAAGCAGGCATCGATCACGATTTTAACCTTCGGCGTATCTTTATTATTTCAACATCACAATCGCGATAATATAGTTACGGGTCTCGAGTAACTATTAAATGGCAATCTTGTTCCGCTGAACTGTTGCAAATCTATTAGCACGTGTGTTTTTCATCTGCCGAAAAAACAAAACAAGAAATTTATTTTCGATTTATTATCGAACCGGTCCGCGAAATGCAGTTATATTACAAATTGAGTGCGGTGACCGTCGTTTTTGCTGTAGCTGAGATAAACAAAATCATATAAATAACTCACATTAAGTAATAATATTAACCAACAGTGGATATGTAAAGATCATTTAAAATTATTGATGTGCGTGTATTCTCGGCGATAACTGGTTTTCTGTCAAATTTAAAATTCTGTACTCTTCATTCTTCTAAGGTTCTAATAATTACGGGTAATTAGCAGCAAACGTAGTAAAAATGTCATATATTGTATTGCAGTTTAGTGTACCGTATTCTATTCTGCTTCCCTCCAGTTAGGCTGGTTGTATCGGGTCCTTTCCAATCTTTGAAATTAATCAGTTTAATATTCAATATTGCTCAATTGCCTAAGCAGATCCTAGACACCAGACTGAATAGTCGCAAATCAGTTAGTCGGGATTTTAATTGAAGACTTTTACCATAATAGTTGTATTATTACCGGCTTCACATATCTGATATCAACTGAAATATTGTCAAAATAAGTCTACGGAAGTATTATAATAGGCTATTGTTCTCCCCGGTTAGCGTAGTTGGCAGCGTGCGTGGCTAGCGATCCGGGGAATGCGGGTTCAAATCCCCATCTGTGTTGG
>JAGVSQ010014389.1:0-10632 GCA_022683975.1 Rhyacophila evoluta
CCGGGTCGCTAACAGTGATCTCACATATGGAAGTTTACCAGTTTTAAATATTTTTGAATTATTTATTCTCTACTGAATGTATGTTATGTACCATCATAGTAGAATTTGTTTGAGCTAAGTCACCATTATATATATCAGTATTTCAAGTATTTGCTTAATACTTTCGTTACAAATAAACAAATATAAATACATATTTTTTCTATACCATATTCGTTCCTAAAGTAGAGCATATATGTACCTGGCCGCACGTTGCTGTGGCATTGTTTTTCAAAAAAATCATGCTTTTAGTTCTCACAGGTGTGACATCTATATAATTGTTTTTATACCGTGTTTGCTCCCAGATTTAAGAATATGGATCTATAAAATCTGAATAAATCCACTCTGAAAGTGAAAATATGAATCTCATCAATATGCAGACATCTTGAAAGATTATTTTTCAAGAGAATTGTTTATCATACAATTGTTCAACCCAATAGGCATCCAGTCTGCATTTTTGTATTTCTAAAAATCTGAGTGTTGCGGAATCGAATCTGCATTTCCCGGATAGCTAGGCACGCATGTTATCAATTACGCTAACGGGGAGAGTTATAATTTATATGGATATTTCAAAATAAGTAGCCTAATACGAGCAAAACCAGTTTTACTTCATGGGTGACTTCGTTAAAACCACTTATACTATGACAGTATATAAGCCGAATATTGTATATTTGTTATATTAATAATCAACAGTCAAATCAAATCTACATGAAAGCGTAGAAGTAAGCGTGCATTGGAAGATGTTGAGATAAATGGCTGCAAAGTGACTCCTGAAGGCGTAACGTGCTAATCTTATGCTCTATGTTATAGTTATATAAGAAGTTAATTTGAAACCAAACCTATGTTCATATTATAAGACTTTACTTTAATAAAACATTTAGTTTGATGTTATCTATATTTCAACAACTATTATTGATCTTATTTTCGCCATGCTTGTTCCAAAAGTCGAGCAGAGAAGATATGTACAATTTAAAGATGTCCACTCTTAAATTAGAGAATATGCTTCTACGCAATGTAAAGTGTAACATGTCTTGATAAAATATTTTTCACAATTGTTAGTTGGAGTAATGATGAATATACATCATATAATTATCCGATCTTGAAAAATCCAACAGATGTGGGAATGGAATTTGCATTCATCAGATTTGAGACTCACATGCTAACCTTTCAATTATCTGGAAGATCAACTATCATTCGTAGTTAGATAAAATAACGTTAAGTTTTATTATGAGCACGAAGCTTTTAAAAGTTTTATTTTGGCAAAAAAGCTCTGCGACTAAAATACGTCGTGAATTTACACTTCAACACATTGTAAACCAACCGATCTTCTGCATAATATATCACGTAAATATTTGCTTTCTCATAATAATAGCGCATAAAAGTGGCAGGTTTTAGCGCCCGAAACGTTATTTCGGGGCTGCGAATGGATGCGACGATACAGCGGGGGTAGGAACTGAGCCCGCTAAACAACCCTCAGGAGTGAAATAATGTGTATCCTCACTATAAAATAATACCAACGCAATCTGAATAAAATAGATAAAGAAGCTGAGAGTAATTGGTACTTGAAACTAAGTGTATACCGCCTCATGCTATGGGGAAAATAAACAATGTTGCTTTATAAATTATTCCGCAGGTTAATTTTTGTTCTGTGATGGTTTTTTTAGCCTCTCGTTTCATAGCCACTGTGATGGGTACTAATAAATATAATAATAACTCATTTACAACATAAGCATAACCATTTAAAAACGGAATATATCTTTGAACATTTTATTGATTGAATTTGACGATTAGGCTTTTTTAATAATGATATTGAGTGTTACTCAAACATAGTTAAAGATTTGATTCAGTTTTGACCAATAGTGAAAAAAAAAATACCTACATATTTGTATTATTTTGAAAAAAATAGTAAAAACTAAGCATACTTTATAACTACACTATAAAAAATAGAAACACCCTCACACTTATCACCACTACATTGTATCTATTAATAAAAAAATAAAAAGTAATTAATGTGCACGTCATTATTGTGTTTTAATTTGTGTGCTAGAAGTTTTTTTTACTTATCATATTCGTCTAGAAATTGAAGCATATGGGTTTATATGGTTTGAAAATGTCCGCTCCAAAAATGGAGTATATAGATCGTTGCAATGTGAGAAGATGTCTTGACAGATTATTTTTTTTTAGTTATTATGATAATAATTTTAATAAATCATAGTTGATGTATGATTATTCCTTGGTGAATGGCATTGTTTTATGTGTAAAAAGCATATTGTATATATATAGAAAATAGCATTAATTTTGTATAGTAGCGAGAAAAAATATTATTTTCTTTTCCAATTTATTTAATTTAATTCGATAAATTATTGGATTTTTAATTTGAGTAATGAAATAAGTCAAATACTTTTCTATCAAATCGAAAATTTAAAGGAAAATATTTTGAATGGGTACTTTATGTATATTTGTATTGGATATGTTCTTTTTAGAATGTTGACATTGTGAAATAAGTTCATTTTCGAAATATACGACTCAATTAGGTTACTTGAAAATATTTGATACATGAAACAAATCACGTCTATAAAATTCGTAATTTAATAAAACGTCTTTATCTCAAAGCTAAGTTTTTTTACTTGATTCATTATAAAATGAACATAATAAAATATGCTATGTTAATATTATTTCTTAAAGTTTGAGTAAAATAATAATAAATCTTTATTTGGTTAGTTAGATAGTCTCCTAAGGTGTCTACGTAATGGAATGTGACCGTACTTACAAGTGACGAAAAGGAAAGGTTTTTTTGAAAGATTTACAACTTTTGGTATTATATATAGGATCAAAATACTTTCATCATTATAGTTTGATTGTCTTATTGTTTTTTTTTCATAATACTATTGAGTAAAATATATTTTGAATACCATTTTTGTCAACTATTCCAGGATGTGACTTGACCGGTTTGCTGGTGGCAAAAGACGTTAAAGTGGAAAAGTTTGTTTAGAAATAATCGAGTTTTAATGTTTGTTTCTCTGTTAAATACATTTATGACAATTTCTTAAGGTATAATGTAATATATATGAGAATTTGTTGTAAAACTTATTTAACAGAAAGACTCAAATATTAAAACTCGATTATTTAAAAACTCATTTTTTCACTTTGAGGCTTTTGCCAGTAATACGACGATGTGTAGAATATTAAGATACCATTTGTTTTTTTTTAATATTTAAAAAGAAAAACACTGTTGATATGAAAAATAAAAATTCTCGTCAAATGGAACATAGTAGAAGTTACATAATAATGTCATTTTTAAAATAAAAACTTCAAACAATTAACCTAAATAAACGATAAAATAATTTAAAAAAATAATTGATCGGTTTTATTTAAATCAAGTACACTGGGTATTTCAAACCTGTACCGTTAAATTAATAATTATAATTTTCCGGCATAAAGTGGGTTATTTTAAATTTCCACTTTGCATATTCAAAAGCCGAAAAAAATTATAAGTGACAGTATATTAAAACTCTTTCGATATCAAGGGTTCCAAATAAATATACATTTTACCCATATTGAAAGCTACCCTCACGATATATCATCCACCCTGAACGGGATATGAAAGAAAAGGTACGGGGTGCAAAAAATTGAGGACTTTTTTGAACATAAAAGGGTTTCCACGCTTAGACAGGGATGACAATTGACTGCATAATTAAAATAATATATATTTTGTACCATATTTATGAACAGTACGATAAAAACGATTTTATTTTTATGTTTATCGACCGAAGCTTTTACATAAACTTTTGCATATAAAGCTTTGAAAATGAAATATTTGGACGAGATAACTTATCTTGACTGAATATTTTCCCCCGATAATTTTAACAATAAAACTATCTAATTTATCGAAAATCGAGTATATTTTGAATAAGTATAGTTGTATATACATCTTTGCTCACCAAGTGGCGCATATGAATTTACGTACCGAGAACATATCGCACGTATATTGCAATGTGAAGACATGTCTTGAAAGATTCTTTTTTCACGAGAGTTATTTGTTGGAACTTTTTTTAAATTACTTACGAAGAAGTCAAAAAATCCTAATGCAATTGTGGGATTCAACCCGCAACTTCTAACATCGATGTACACACGCTAACCACTTTGCCCATAGAAATAAAATGGTGATTATTTTTTTATATATTGTATTTTTAAGCAAATCCGCTCTGAAAGTGAAGGAAATGGATCTACATGGAACGAAGATCTCCGCCCCGGAAATGAATTATATGGCCCACTAGGCAAATATATCTGGACAGATTATTTTTCGCGACTATTAATTGTCAGGAAATTGCTAAGCCTATTGGGTATCCAGTCCTGTATTTTTAAAATTTTAAAAAATACAAGAGATGTCGGAAATGAGCTGGTTTACTACGAATTTGAAGATCGATGACGGGGAAATGTTTTAAGTTTTCGTTAAGTGAATATTCTTCTATAACCAATTCTATAAAAACACAGTAGTTACATATGTGTATATATAACAAATTTTTATTTTTTCACAAAAATTTTCTAAGATTTAATAAAAGCAACATTTCTTATACAGAGATTTTATAATTACAGCTTAAAAATATACGGTATGTCGTTTACTTTAATTGTTGAATGGGCGTGGTTCCATATCATTAAAAAATATAATCGATGTATAAAAATTTCTGATTTAAAAAATCTGCAACCCTTGTGTTCGACATTTTTCTGAGTAAAGGATAATATGCAAGAATATGCAAAGATTTTATGACATGGAAAAATCGGGAATGTTCGGTTCGGCTCCGTTATTAAGGGAGTAGAATTTATATGATATTAATATGCCAAAGTTACTTTATGATAAAGAAAAAGTTTTTCTGGTACTATCTTTCCCAGTATATATTAATACTATTGAGACATATAGAATAAAAAGCTTGTATGGGGAGCTTTTACTGTTGAAATAATTATAATTACTTAGGTAGAAGTCGCCAAGAAGGATACAAGAAACCTGGATATGATTTGATTGTTGGGTTTTATAGAGAGATAAAAATGCTAAAAGAATAGTTTTTAAGTCTGACTTAAGCTTTATTTTAAATTAAATTTTAAAACATTTTACTACGTTGCAACTTAAATTTTGAGTAATTTTAAGCTCCCAGGACATTCATGTGTCATATTTTTGACCAGTTTTCTTCTGTATCGATGCTAAAGGAAATACATATATGTAAACTGACTGACTGGCGTAGTATGGAACTGAAAATATATTTTTTTAATGATTTTATTTGACATTTTTATAATTGGTTTTATAAAATCAATAGCTATTAGATAACATTATTCTTCAAGACATACATCAATACTTGAATTTATCTTGTTGATATACATTATAATAAGGGATTTTTTTAAAACCATGTTCGCTCCCAAAATGGAACATACGGATCTACACAGTATGAAGATATCCACTCCGAGTGTATGGATCTCTGTTTTGTGGAGACGTCTTGACAGATTATTTTTCCTGAGAACCATTTGTCCGACAATTTGCTCAACCCGATGAGAATCCAGTCCGACATTTTTAGATTTTTAAAATCCAACAACAGACGGGGATTCAAACCCGCATTCCCCAGATTGCTAGGCGCGCACGCTACCAACTACGCTAACCAGGGAGATAATATAGGATTATGTGCTGGTTATATGATTTGTTTTATTTTGCATATTGTAAATATTACAAATCATAATTCAAGGGGCTAATAACAAGAGAGTGTGAATATATTTATAAAAGAATATAAGAAAAGTAAACCAATTAAGAATGAAAAGTAAGTAATAAATGTAAAAAAATGAATTTAAAGGAACAAACTAAATAAAGAGAGCCTTCCCAGTGTGTTAGATAGATATTATATTTTGAAAATTCATAAAAAATAATAATATAAATTTATACTCAATGTCATTCCGGTGGAAGCTATCAATAATCGAGAATATTCTATAAGCAATTATTGTTCTATTGAAAATACCACCGGCGTGCTAATTATACACTTTGGAATGAAAAACAGACGATGTTTTCGATTACTCATATAGATTTCCATCGCGCACATACTTGATTTTTTGATACATCGAATGATACCAGCCGTGGGGAAAGAGTTAAAAAGTATTAAATGAATAAGAATACAGTAGGAGTAATAGCATATTATAGATTCAAGGACATAAAAGGAGATTTAACTCGCGCATTTTACACGAGTAGTAAATTATGAACACAGGTGAAAGTGTTTCGTCTAGACTGGGTTATTTTACAGCTCTGAATCACTTAACTACTAACGGTAGCATTACATTGCAGATAAACCAAAGATATGTTCACTATAATACGGTAAACGTATTATGTGAAACACTCGACACTTGTCTACCGTATTATGTTTCTACAATATTCGCCAGTACAGACAATAATATGCTCGTTCGTAATTATAAAACAATTAGAATATTTTGTACACACTGTTCTGTCTGGTAGAGAATTCATTAAATTTAAATGCTCCCTACATTTTGTAACAGTAATAAATTTTATTCGCGTTCATTTATCATATTTGCTTACAAAATAAAACATACGGACACTTTATTTATGAGTGACACTAATCAGTCTTAACGCAGATGTCCAAACTGTTTTACTAAACATGTCTTATAAATATTATTTAAAACCTTTTAGGCAGAAGTTGGAATTATAAATGTATTCAAATGATATAGATAAAAAATAGTCTTAATACGATTCCATGACAATTGTCCACAGCGCAATTGCTCACATTGAAAATGCAGACATGAAAAATTCACATAAAGCAATTGCGCGAAACATAATTGCACACATATGCAACTGATATTATAGAATTCTTAAGTGAATTTACGTTATATCATGATTTATTATGTAGACTCATATATTTTTATTTTAAATAATGAATACTTACAGTAAAAGTGTGGAATTAAATAAAAAAAAAACTAAATAAGCGAGTGACATCAATAATCCTTTAAACTTTCTTAAAACCTTACCGTACACACAAACAATTTAAAATCAGTTTTCGTGTCAACAATGTAAGGTTATCTTGTTGTTCTTGAACGTGAGCAATTTGTTCTTCTAAATTTTAAGGTTTCTTCCCTTTAGCTTTGATATTCCAACTAATGTATGTTTATATTTAAAACATTATGATAAAATTATTAAACATGGTATTTTACATTACGTTGTAACTTCAAAACGATTTTTCAGACACATTTGTAAAATTACAACTGGCTAAATCAAGTAAAAACTGATTAAAAAAATGAATTTGAAAGATTTTGAAAAATTCGTTTGACAAAAATTTACTGTTCCTTACTATGCTATAACAAATGTATGAAATGACGGAACTGTTTTTGCTATAAGATAAACAATGCCGAACATTGGGAATAGAAAAATATACGAACGTAATATGTGCGTAAGAATAAGGAATGTCTAGTCAACCATGATAATATTTTTCATATACCATATCTTTTCCAAAAGCGAATTGATATTAATAGAGTGACGAAAACCACTAAAGTATATATGTCTCCATATTGTAAAATAAATTATTTATTAGAGAAAAAATTCAACGCGTTAGGTCTCTAGTTCTGCAAATTTAAATTTTAAAATTCCTGCAGCAGTTTTTACATTTGAGTTCGTAACATTCACCCCTTATTATTAATTTATACTGCTATAAGAATGTAACTTTAGCTCAAAATAAATTGGCTAAAAAAGGTGAATATGCTATTGATAAAATTGTGTTTCCTAAATATATTGTTCCTGGAATTTTTTTATATTGAATACGATATTTAAGACAATTATTAGACGTTAAAGTACTGTGCGTGTAATGCAATACATTATATTTTTCTCAGATTGAGTTTGAAAAACTGTCTTTCGTTGATGAATTCAGTTTAAGGTAAGAAACAAACTATAATGATTAGCTAATATGTTACATAAAGGTGAAGCTTTTAATAAAAGTTCTATATAGTAAACAATGATTATTAAACACTCACCAGCAGCTATAATATGATAGACACAAGGAACTCTTTGATGTCCTATTCTGTTGGTCGCCCAACACAGTAGTGTGCCGTAATCCAATTCAGTCATTGGAGTATAAGACACAACACTAGATGTTCCTGATCGCGCTATGTGACCAGTGCTCACTTCCATACTTTCAGCTGAGTTGTTGAAGGTCCAGCGGAACTATAGATAAAATATACCATAATTATCTATTGTGAACACTTATAATTAAATAACTGTAATATAAACAAAATATATGATATGAACAAAAGGATTTATTTAACTTTGATTAAAAGTTTGACAATTTATACAATTATCGTCGCTAATATTGCAGGAACTCGTATCTTGATTTTTTTGTCTGAGTCACTTTGTAAAGTGTAGTTTTATTTTTTGCTACCTATATCATTGGCACATTTAAGATTAGTAAATATGTTTATAAGACGTATACAAATTATGTGTTAATGCAAAAATGTACAAATACAAGAGATTACAAAAAATAATATTATACTTTACGAAGTGACTTAAGCCAAAAAATCAAAATACGTGTTCATGCAAATTGGCGACGATATACTTTCCAATTAAGAGTAAAAGATACTTAATGAGGTGCCGTAAATAAGTTACATAACTTGACAAACATATCCACACTTTCAAATTACGTTATCAACATTTTTTAAAGCTTTAAGATCTATTTTTGACGCACTTGTAATATAGTATTGTATAAAGAGGTGCGATGTTACATTTAAATTTGAAATAAAAAAATAAAACTATGAAAGGTATAAGGTTTTAATACAAAAAAATGTAACGAAAGAATTTTGTATTTAATTTACCTGAACTTCTGGTGGGTTGGCATCTACTTGGCACATGATTTGAGCTTTTTCTTGCTTGGCT
Source organism: Rhyacophila evoluta (assembly GCA_022683975.1). Classification (NCBI taxonomy): domain Eukaryota; kingdom Metazoa; phylum Arthropoda; class Insecta; order Trichoptera; family Rhyacophilidae; genus Rhyacophila; species Rhyacophila evoluta. The sequence continues at coordinate 8,939 of JAGVSQ010014389.1, forward strand.
ACGCCATGCACGCGAACTTGATTTGGTTTACACGTCGGAGCAACTGAAAAAAAATAAAAAATATATGTATTGCACAACTTCACAACTATTACAAAGCATATACGGTGATATAATTAGTGATTTGATTGTCAATATGAATATCCATAAGGAGGGCATTTGTCGGGTAACTGACTGATAGTGAGTGTAGATTGTTGTTATCTTATATATTTCTAGAATAGGATCTGTGTAACATATTCAGTAGGCTTTCTTTTTTTTCTGAAATATCTTTCCTATTACTTTTTGTAATTATTAATAACTTCATTTCTCTTTTTTTTATTCCTGTGTCATACTGTAAATATCTTTTTATAAATAATTTGTTGTCTCCTTAGTAGCGTATACGTTAGCGCGTGAGCCTAGCAATCTGGAGAACGCAGGTACGATTTTCACGTCTATGAAATTAAAAAACAATAAATAAATGCAGCACTGGATGTTCATTGAGATGATCAATTGCCTGACGAACAATTCTCGTAAAAAATAACCTGTCAAGACGTCTTCACATTGAAGACATTCATATATTTTCGATGTCGGAGTGGATAGCTTCACACTGTGTCGATCCATATGTTTCACTTTGCGAGCGAACATGGCAAAAAAAATCTAATAGTTTAGACGTATGAAACACATAAAACACTTTATAAATATGTCTAAAAACTTAATAACCAAAAAAATAAATAAAACGATTAGACATTTTGAGAATTCAAATTGATAGAAATTTAATTGAAATACATATATATTAGATGAAACTAATTATGTTAAAATTGTACTACGATGAAAGTAAGTTAAAATAACTTCATCTACACGATATATTTTTCCTAAATAATGATCACCCGAATTCATTGATCACTGTTAATGATTCCAGTAATAAACACAAAATTGTGAATGACAAAATTATGGTAGATAGCATATTTCCTTTGATGGGGGATTGATGGGGAGGCTGTGGGGGTTGACGACCCATCAATTAGCGCTAGTCAGGTCAACCGTCGACTGGTTCACCCAGATTTCAGTAATATGTTCTTACGGTAAATGACCGTAAGGGTATATTAAATTTGATTCAAAGTTTCATGAATGACCGTGAGAATTTCTCTAATTATTTATTTCTATAGTAAACATAGTTTATTTAAAAGCTTACATGAGCTTCCAAATATTGTAAAGCTTTTTAATGTTTAAAGAACACGTCAATATTTTATTATTTATAATTCACTATAAATGTCAAATAACTATTTGTATGATATGTATGCAAAACAGTGGTTTTCAAAGTAGATTATATTGGTATATTGGAGGGTAAAGGAAACACCCATCGGGAAAATCAGAGACGGAATTGGTCTACAGGAACACTGGGGTAAATTTTGAAGGACTATTGGAGCATATTTTCAGCTAGAAAGCTTAAACAGATACAAAATTTAACATCGTTGTAATAATCATACTTTAATGTATATAATTTTTTTCAGCAAAATGTGAAAATATTTTTTTAATTCACTGATTGATTATCAAGATAAAAGTGTCAACAAGCATATTTTAGATTTTACATAATCCTTAACTCTATGCAAAATCTGTACATGAAAATTTACGCACAAAATAAAAATAATATTAACAACTTTATAATGTTGTCTCCCCGGTAGCGTTGTTGGTAGCGTGCGTGCCTAACGATCCGGGGAATG
>JAGVSQ010014390.1:0-10631 GCA_022683975.1 Rhyacophila evoluta
TACTGGCGGGCGACAGAGATTCTTGGAGGCGGCACGTGGTGTCCATATGCTCCACATAGGGAGCGAACATGGAAGAAGAAGAAGATAAATAAATATTGATATTTATATATTATAATTCAATGTACTAATAATGAAACACGGTCCTGATAATTTTTTTTTAAATTGATCGTAACTACCACTTTCTCATCATAAAAGGGGGCGTGAGGTTGAATTCGATTATTTTCGCAATAGTTAGCGAAGCATAAGGGTCCATTTATTTATGACAGACCACCTGCGGTTATATGGCACGCTAAATCACATTGCATATCACTGGGTTAAAGTTGTCTGCAATAATTAATAATAAGTAGTAATATCGACACGCTTGGGTACCTTTTAGTTAATTTAATACGAGAATTTCGTAAGAGTTGCCTGTAAATGCTGTATTTACCAGTTTCCTAATGGTTAACTTTATCGCCGACGATTTGTCAGGTGTCGCGGAAGAAATTTATAGCTAAATAACTGTCATGAATACAAAAATATATATTACTGAGCCAACCAACTAGAACCATAACACAAGAATATTAATGTAACCGAATGAAGGTATGTATGTACTCTACTTGAAATTAATCGAACACGATACTTCGCGTATCTCTGTGAATGGACGGGTACATTTTAACGAAATTGATTTTCATTATTCATTAGTATGACACCCATCTATCATAATCAGCAAGCCTATTCACATATGGGGAAAATCTATTATTTATTTAAGTTTATAATACATTATGAATATTTTATATGACTCCTGGTAACTAACACTTCATGATGACATTGATGCTTCAACAGATTTTCTGGTATTCGAAAACATTTAAGTATGAATGAAATTTTACTGAGAAATGCTAAAATACTGGGATATTTTTTTTTCAATTATGTAAAGATTCCATGATGTTTACATTGTATTAACACAACAACCCCGTGCAAACTTTACCACAATTATTATAAAGTGTGCCTACTAGAACAATGGACTACAGGTCATTCCTCGGAAGCCACAAACTCTGAAACTGACGTCACTGCCTGATTCATAGGAATAACCGCTAACATATCATATTTATGCAAATATCAAATCATCCCCGAACTGTCATCATAGGGATTATGCCTATGCTAGGTGGTGGTCGTGGAACTTGCATCAGAAGTTTGTTTAATGTATTGTTGGGTACATCCTGCGATCGGATACGGCGGGGACAGATCCAGAGTAGTAAATGGTTTCCGATTCCGAGAGGGCCCGCTTCCCGTTCGCAGACTCTTGTCCGCCGCTGTTCTGAATTATTGCGTTACAAAGTATTATCCAAGATAGATGAGTAGTTATAATGATTCTTCATTTCTCAGAATGAAGTCTGAGTGAACACACTTTCACTATACATGACTTAATGAACTATAAACATTAATGTATTACCAATCTTAACTATGACAAGCACGATAATAATAAATTTATATAAACATGATCATAAATTTAGTAGTCAAGATTTTTTTCACATGTATACCCTCCATGTTTTTTATTACAATACATACTTTGAAAATCAAATACGATTAAATATAAAAAGGTCGGCTGGAGGTTTTGGCGGACACCAGAAAAAAAATATTAGCGAGGCCAAAAATTATTTGAAAAAAACTGTGCATGAAAAAGTGATATAATTTTACTAATCTTAATTTACAAATTACAATCATTTACGTACGTATATGTAATAGGCAATAATAAAAATTATTACTTTTAATTATTGCTATTTTTTTACAAATATGTTTTTATAAATTTGAAAGTCTTCGGTCTGGGATCCTAAAACGCAACATCGATAAACCATTTCAGTAATTATGTGACTTGGTTTAAAATTCAATTGTATAACATGGTATGGTAGTAATCATAATTAATTATTACTTACATTGGTTATATAAGAGAGAATCAATTCAAAATTCGGATTGAAGTATATCCTATATAATAATTAATTACTTAACGAAATAGAGCGAGACATACATTCGAATGTAGGGCAAAAATATTTCATATTTTTACCTACATCAAACTCAGTAATGTGATTGATTTTAGAAGTCAATATGGAAGAAATACATTTTGAGAAAACTACATCAATGGTTAATAATATTAATAAATATCACACAGCTAATGATAATATACCATGTTCTTCACAGTTTAGTTGGTATATTTCAGTAATTCTTCGGTACTGTAGCATTGATAGTAAGTTGCTACTGTTATGGTGAATGATGAGCTGAGGGAAATATACCAGGTGACAATGAATATAAAAGTGAATACAAAAGAATACGAAAGTGGGTAATGAAGAAGTACCAAACTATTTAAATATTTTATCAGATTGCATAAGTACTTCAGTCTAAAACTAGCTCTTTTATGAAGTTGTAATTAAATATTACTTCAATAGACTAACTAAAATGTGTTATATACACATAATAGTTCATAGCGTACAAAATGTAAGCCAACGTGATTTTGAATAGATTGCCAAAAAATAAATCAAGTATGAATATATATAATGTATGGTTTGATTTGATCATAAACGCTAATTTAGTAAGAAAAATATTCTACTCACCAAATCCTCTACCCTGAACAGCAGCCGTCGCAGTCAGTAGCAAAAGAAAATTGAACATCAAAGAAACTGTAGAACTCCTTCGTTTACTCCTACAACCGAAATCACAGACTCCTCTCCAAGACAGCACATTTGGAAAACTAAGCGCAACCTTGTCTCTGCCGTCACTTCCGGAAAGTTCACCACAACACTGGCAATTGTTAAGGCGCGGAGAAGCGGACAGTCTGCACGTCTCACAGTGATTTTGACAATTATTATCGTCTATGGTCACGCGCCCGTACATTTCACATTGTTCCGAATTCTCTCCGTGCCCGTTGAAGGTGTCCCTCATTTCTATGCGTCGACTATCCGGTATGTCACTATCGGCGGAGTGTGGCGATGGTTGTATAGGATCGCCGCTTGTGGGGTAGCGGCGGGCTTTGGAGAGCCGTTGGCAAGGGCGCTCCGCCCTCGTCCGCGGCGGGTCGCGATCTCGTGTTCGCAGCATGGCGGCGGCTGCGGGTCGTCCCCGGCGGGAAAGCGTCTACTAGTTTTGAACTTCTGTAGTATATAGAAGTCGTGATGTCGGCTGGTTCCGAGCTCACCCCAGCCGATTTAGTTACCTGCGAAAAATATAAATTACTTTTTAAAACACACATAAAATATTCACCGTACATTAATTAATACAACAATTCACAATTCGTTCACTTGGATATAAATAATTATTTTTTATGTTGTCGTAATAAAGTTCGTTCGTGTGATTGAATGTTCTCAATGGAAGTCTACCATTAGACTATTATCGACGCTGATCATGTTAGATAAAAGAGGATCACTATGTTGGGTTTTCCAAATTATCTTGTTGTCTAATAATGCAGCTAGTACAAAGTGATTATCTCCCACTCGCAAAAGAACATGTCCAAAACTGATTTATATTGATTGGTAAATAGCGTACCAGTGTAACGCATAAATAACGCCGAGTATGGAAAAAACGATTTGACGTATTGGCGTATATATACATTTTCAATTCATGTCGATAGTATTAATTACTTGAAAGTAATACCGAATGTACGAAGATTGAAGATAATGTAAAAAGTTACGACAAAGTCACTATCGATTGAAATTCAAATATATTATTTACAGCATGGATTCTAAATGCACACGTTGTGACATATCTAGAACATAAGGTCGACCATCTGAATAACGTTGAATAATCTTCTATTGTACGTATTATTTTTAGTGTAACAATAACACACAAACTAGACTATTGTGTAAATAACCTTGTAAAATGAACATATTATATGCACGGCGTATGGTACAGAATAGCCCCCAGCCAGATAAAATATTTATTAGTCATGCAATATCAACGGGAGATAATTATAACGGTCATCGTCAGAATCACACGATGATATAAATATTTATATTGATCAATGGTCATATTCATTCTCAAAAAAATCCCGCCTACGTGGTTATTTTTTATTATTTCAATGAAAGAAAATTGAGTATTATTATTGTTTTAAATTCAGTTTAAGAGTGTGAAAAGATAATACGAATTCTTTTACAAAATCTCCATTTTCCATTTCAGGTAGCTCTTTGATATATCATGCTTGTAAATCAGTACCTGATGTAATAGTGTATATATAATATTTAGAATAAAGTAACGATACGTCATTGGAACGAAGAAATAAAGTCCGTAAATATAAATAAGAAAAGAGTAGACGTAAGTAAAAACAACTTTACCGGTAAAGGTGACCTATGTATGTTACACGCACCAATCTAAACCGAAGAAAAACTCTTGCTGTATAAAGAATCGGTATTATTTAACTACCGTATCATTACAAATTTTACATTAAAACGATTTTAAATAAAATTATCCACGTACGTCGCTAATTGCACGACGGGTAGTTTTGTTATTATACAATAGTTGACTGTCACGAAGTATATGATGAAAAAAATGTCATTACATACTCTTAATTAGTGTTATAATTTTGTATTATCGTATGAGAACTACTAATAACACATTATTGTACTCGGTAAATTCGCATAAATATATTTAGCAAGTTGCCTGAATGAGGTTCGATGAAACGGAATAATATAAAATGATTATTTATTTATTACTAGAAGGTAAAAAAATGAAAATTTCCGAAAATGAAACGGAAGTAAGCAAAAATAAAATGAAGGGCCAGTAAAGCCGTCGACGGCGGGTTGCGCGTTAAGTTTTGATGGCTTGAGCAGAACGAGCCTTCGGGGAAGGCGATATTTTTGTGCGCCGAAACAGAAAAATCTTTCGCCTGTAAAAGTGGAGTTACGGTTCCACAAGTTTTTATCATATCATCTATACTGACTGCCTCATATTTATATTAAAATCTAACCAAACACGGTTGGTAACATTAAATATTTCAGGGAAATATATGCTGACTGAATTATGCAAAATATAGTGATTAGTAAAACGATTATAATCAGTATGTATTTGTAAATTGTTAAGTTTTGTATAAAAAATAAAATGTGTACTTAATTACTATTAATGCGTAAGGTAGCAATTATTTGTATGTACACTTTGAATAAACTATGTACATAATGTACACTTACGCAATTCATACTAACCATTATATTTCACGTTCAGGCAAGACTAAAAAAATCAATATTCCTCTACGATAAAACTTACGCATTAGAATGTAATCTGGACATGAAATCAGAAGACGATAGAAAGACTTGAGACAAAGAAAAATAAAAGTGGCTATTCAAATGGCGACCCACATGTTAAGTATCATCGGAATGAAGGAGTCACACATCGTTTTGTTTTGATGCATAGTGGAAAACGATGTAAGTGTTAGGACGCATGTAAGACACCAAGTAAAACGATCTTCACAGGGAAAGATGGCGATCAAGGAAAAATCGATCACATCTTCGGTAGATTTCAGAAACTTTTACAACGTTTTTTTTATATTCTACAATCAGAAGAATGTACGAGCGGGAAAGTCGTCAAATACTATCAGATTTTACATACACGACATCTTTGGTGGAACCACTGAACGATCGGAGACGACAGGACTCGGGTGCTGCGCCGTGGCACATGTTTATGTTTTCATTTGTTTCGCTGCGGCCCCGTTAGTATTTTAAAATTCGAGACCATAATTTTCCGTCGCCGCTAATTCCAAAGCTCAAGAGCTTAACCCTTAAAAACAAACATAAAATAGTATTGCAAGCATACTACGACGCTGAAACTTTTTGGAATACCTATAACGAAAATAGCTAACGAAATACAATTTAATTTTCGTTTTCCGGGAATCGGGCGCAAAACTTTCTGTACACACTTTCATGTCGTTTAATATAATTCTACTCGTATTTTTACATGTAACATTTGTAACACTATTTTGTTGTTGAAAAATATATGTTTTCAGAAATCCATGATTAACGAAACGGTACCCAATGAAAAGTTTCATCCGAAAAAACATGTTTAAAGGTTCTTGGTTTAAAAAAAATATCTTCGATATATCAGTCGACCTATTCCAAAAAGGTTTAACGCTACCCGCCAAAGATGTCATGTAGCAAAGAGGCGGAGGACGCTGCTGAAATATTTATACATGAGATAGGTAGTTCTCCACTTTGGAGCTACCTGTTGGACGGCCAAGTTATCGGCGCCGCGACGATCAAATCGGAAGTGGCACCGATAAATTATACATAAGATAGGTGGGCTTTACGCTTTGGAAGTTAGATAAGAGGAAAGGGATATTTCCTGAAATATCGTATAACTACGCATTATGACCGCTTTAATGATAATGCTGAATTATTAACTATACAAAGCAATTAATGCACTATCGCAACGACAATTAACATTGAGTCGACTCATAGTCGCATTCAAATTAAAATATTATATAACATACATACACGTGTACCTCTATCAAACATAAACCAATCTAACTTAACTTTGTAGTGAGTCGATACGGAATCTATTACATTGAATATTATTTACTTTTTAGAAAATATATGAATAGCAATTACATTCATTATCCAGTAACTTCAAACGATAGGTATATAATTAATCGAGTCGCTTTGACGTTAATCTATATTTTTAGTGCTAATTTTATAAAATTACATTTAAAAACTCAACTGATATAAGGAGAGCATTGGAATTTGAGGGGTATGTCTGGCAAGGAAAACGAGTCATAAAGGGGATATAAAATTAATAATAGTGACTGATTTATCACAAAGGAAAAATAGAATAAAATAAGATTATATGAGTTTACCTTGCCGATGAGTGGTAGTGTGTGTGTGTATTATTTACAACGATGTCATAATGGAAAAAGCTACAGGCATTTTTTTTTCATTTCAGAAAATTATAAGTTTAGTGAAATTATTTAGTATGTATGTATTTATAAATTTCATTACGTAAATACTAACAAAACTAAGAAATACGTAATAATTACACACTATGAACACATCGTGTTTATCGAAGATAATAAGAAAGTGAAATATTTAAAGAAATCTTTTGATGAACTTGCCACATCATAATAACCCGCATAAAATAGTTAAAACGAACTTCTCAGAATCTTTGATGTTAAAAAAACACTGAAAAAACAGGAGCCAGCTGTAAAAATATTTACACTATAAACACATTTTTCCGTTAACGAATGAAACATAATAAAATAAACTAATCCGCTCATCATGTTAATAATATTATCCAGCGCATGAAAAACACGAACGAATCCGTGATCAAAGCTTTGAATACAGCACATATTAAAAATATGTTATGAAAGTATATGAAATTATCTTGCACAATCTGTGTCGATTTCTAAAAGAGACTCACTGCAAAATAGTAATGTGTTCGTATTTTAAGGCAAACGAATGGGTAAATCACAAGGGAAGTACCCATAACCAATCTGTCGAATCACGCATAAACTAAAAATGAACAGTAAATCTTATGCAATAATAAAATTAGATATTCTATTTGAATACTGAATCACTGTGATTATTATACACAAATATATGTATACATAAATATTAAAATATATATCACTTCTTGGGATATTCGCGAAAATAATTACTCTGGCAGCCCTGAAGACGAGAATAGAATAGCAAACGAAGAGCCTCAGGGGGCAAAGTGCAAACGCATGGCTGTAACTCTTGGAGTACGTAGAATGTTACCACGCCCAAATATCAATGGTGCGACTCAGTGACATAGGGGGCAGCGCGGTTCTCAAACTGGCCTATAATTTCAGCAAGCATAATTTCCAGTTGCAACGCAATAAGGTTTTTTTATGTTGACATATGCTCAACATCTTGACGGTAATTAATAATTCGATTTTCTTCTTCGGATTTCCGACTATATTATATTTTTGGAAGAAAAGTAAATATATATATTTATTATAACAAATATGACTGAGTAATACTAACGAAATTCCAATTGGAGTCGGTATTGATAAAATTGATGGAAAATTATTTCAAATCTCAATCAATTTAATTTGTTTTACCATCGACGAAGACTTATTTATAATAATGGAACACAAGTTGTCGAATGGTACATGTAAAAATATCAAAAAATTGAAAGTAACAGGTGAATATTATAAATTATTTTTTTAATCTAATTTCACGCTACACAAGCGAAATGCCGTTTATGTACTTCAAAGCAAATTTTGCAGTACTTCCCAACCTCAATAGAAATTGCGGTACCGCACAAAAATTTTAATCCCGTGATTGCGAGATTGATATTTTTCAATCCTCGGTATCTAAGAGAAATGTTTCCTCATACTTTCTTATCCAGGTACTTCAATACGATTTCATTCAAACGAAAAGAAGCGTTTCATTCCCTGCCCGGGTATAAATCAATATGCAAGACGTTGTGTGTAGCTTTACCAAGAGCGGTTTGAGTTTCCATTAATTTACTAGCACTCATTGATAGCGAACACATTTAAAAAAAAACATTCCCGAAAGAATAATTCGTTTTTTAATTGATGTATTTATCGTTAATCTATTGGTCAAAAAACATCATAAATATTGACGTGAAGCCTGTCATTTTACCAACCAATTTAAAGTTTGATTCAAGTGTTTTTTGAATTATTTTCAGCAAATGTGTGGTTAGTAAAGAAAGGGTTTACTTTTACTTTGAAAAAAAATAGCAACTGTAGATGATTAAAGGTTACAGTTATAACGCGTACAGAACAGATCAAGATATTTCACAAATTATAAAAATACATATATTGACCCCACATTGTACCTCCGTAACTTTGGGAAACACCTCAGCAAAAATCTAGCTGTCTCCGCCGGCGGGCTCGTAATATATATCTCCGTTGCGGCAGTAGTACGCCGGAGACAAAAAATCCTCAGTGATATATGAGTTTTTCATATAAAATGGCAAATAGGGAAAGTGCCATGGCATTTTTTTCGGGAATATGTTTCGTACAGGTCAACCGAGAGGTATGAGCACAGTAACATTGGTATTTCCAGAGTGAAATAACGATGGGGTAACACTGCACATTAAATTAATTACTGGTTGAGGTGTGGTTTCGTTAATACAATAAAGACTGATTGAAGATATCTTTAAAATAGCAAATACTATTTACGGTGGCATTTATTTTTCTGACTATACTGGATCATGGAATATGTCAATCGGGGTTATTTATGGGTCTCTTGTTGACCAAGATTAAACCCACGTTGGTGTAAACCGTCCACCGACTGAAAGTCAGTGAAAGTGTAGTTATAAAAGATGAACTTTTACCGAAGGCATAATCTTTAGCGGATTCACATATAATACAAGTATCATTATTTTTCTCGTAACATAAAGTATGGAACGCACATCAAAAGAACGTCTTTTATAGCGCGTACAATCTTAGCAGATAACTTCATAGTTTGTATAACAATGCTAATATTTTTCACCTACCGGAGAAATGCGTTTGTTCCACGTGAACGCCACTGGTTTGGAAACTGTCTCACTTGATGGCGTAAACCCCGCCGACAGAGAATGTGGAACATAAATTATTAAAAGTTTTCTTCTTATGAAAAGGGTATTCGGAAAAGCATCTTTTGCGGATGAAAATTTCAAGGTAAACGACCGTAATTTAACGTTTTCCTTTTCAATATTGTATGACTTATGTCAGGTCTACGCGGCGGCGAGCGTCGTGTTCATGCGTCAGGGTTATTGTGAATGCCTAGCGAAAGGTTCATAGATTACGAAAATATACGTTAAGAATTCGAAAATGAAAAAAATCATTAGCTGTTTACTGTCCGATATGCAAGCGTACCATCAAGCAAGCACCAACGTATGATGTATATTCAATAAAATCCGAAACAAAAACTCTGCTTATAAAAATGATGAGAGAACCCAGCGATCCAACGTAATATGTACGAAATCAGGTAACTAACCAATATGTATATGTAATGTGTAACCCACACCTTCCTTGTGCTGTATTTTTTCACGATATACATGAAAAACTAAGTTATAGCCTATAAAAAATAGTCTCAATTGCAACTTGTACGAAGTTCGCAAATTTAACACACGTGTAATGCTGTTATATAACAAATTGTCGTCGGATGGTATTATTCCGCATATTTGAAGATTTTTGTGTTAATACGTAAATTTGCGTAGTTTAAGATTATGAAAAACATAATAATATTCACAATGCATAACTAAACGCACAAGTCGTAAGAAAAACCATTATGTTGCGGGGAGTGATGCGTCAGCAGAAACCAAAAGCTCGCGAAGAAAAACGAAGAGCTTGCGAGTAGTTCTTATTCTTGTAGTAGTATACGCCGGGTGATAATAATAATTAAAGCCATTAAAACGATATGGAAATTATAGATTAATGTATACCTTTGTCTGCTTTAATGAGACGAGGAAAATCCGCCGTTTAACAAAGAAATTTTAACGATGATAAATTTAACTTTACTATGAAAATTGCTAATGATGAAAAACAACAATGTTTTCTGAGTTTACAGTTATAAAAACGAGCTCATCAGCCAACGTACATTTTAATGCGTTGTGACGTCACGTGTATAATTCTCACGCACAAGCCATGTTAAATTTACCGTGCCGCGAATTAAATCGCCTTTTATTATAATAAAAATATATATTAAAGTAAA
>JAGVSQ010014391.1:0-10629 GCA_022683975.1 Rhyacophila evoluta
TAAAATCAATTTCCATCAAGCACCATCAGTCGAAAATATTAATAATATTTTTTACTTTGAAACTGTTGTAATCAACACATTTTTCTTTATTGTTATTTGTGTGGGCATCAGACAGGACATGATCGGTTACAGTTCACTTGAAGCAGGTCTGGTTTGTGCGGTCTACTTTCTTTATGCCTCACAGTAAAGTAGATGAAATGGAGAAATATGAACTTTTTCTGTTTCCCATATTGACATATAACTAATTATCAACAGGAGATGGGATTGTATTATCACGGAACGACAGGATGCTATTATTACTATGATGAAAAGCAGAAGCAGTATGTTTACCATTCACATGCAGACACTAGTCAGTTTACCACGTCACAGGAGTATCAGACATCTGCCAGTCAAGATACTACTGAGAAACCTAAACGGAAACATAAAAAGGTAGGAATTGTTTCATATTTTTATACTATTTTATAGAATATTGTTTATTTGTCTGTAATATTTTTTTCTAACCATTTCCGCTCTGATAAGTCAGATTGCATGTGGTTAATGATGTAGATGAGTGAATTTTTAATATACTGTTGATTTCTGTTTTTTCAGGTTCGCTCGCCTGATGATGATTTAATAAAAAACTTATCCGCAGGTCTTCAGGGGCTACACTTGCACAGAGCGACCCACGCGCTAGGTACGTTATCTCTTGACACCTGTTGAACCATTTCCATCGCCACCAACGGGATTTCTTCTTATCTTGCAGGATAGAGACGCTACTGTCGGGAAACTCAAGCGAAGCAAAGATAGCCTGAAGACTGCTGATCAAACTGAACATTCAGATGACGCTAGAGCCAAAAGATCTAAACCAAATAACAAACCACTGAGTACTTCTGATGTTAAGGATGTGCCTAGTAAAAACTTAGATTCTTCATTATCAAATGATCCTGACAAAACAGAATTGGTTGATGGCGGTAAAGAATTGATAACCGATGGTAGAGAAATAGTTGCAGAAAACAAAAAATGTTCTGCAGATATATCTAAGACTGATGATGATATTGCTGTATCTGTCAATGTGACTGAAAGTAAAGATTGTGATGATCAAAATACAGAAGTTCACATTTCTTCTAATCTAGAAGATGGGGAATGCTCAGAGAGCGAAGATGATGGGTCAAATTTCAGTACAGACTCATCTGACTCAAACGGTAATAATGAAATAATATGCGGAGTGTTGTGGTTTAAATGTTGCTTGTTTTATCAGTGTATGTACTATCATCAAGTGTTCAACTGTTCAGAGCTTAATATTGTATTTATTTATAATTAAAATTCGGTCCTGGCACTATGATATGGTTTTTCCCTATGAGGAGTATGGACCTATATATACGTCCATGCGCCTTATTTTCAAAACCATTCTTTTATTTTTTAATAAAATGTTATTAATTTTTTTTATTAAAAATACTAGATAGATCTATTAATAATATGTGGAAGTCAATACAATTATGTCATATATTTTTAGACTAGAAAAAAATATGTAAACATTACGAAAAAAAAGATGATTTGAGCATAGAGGAATTCCCTTATGCTCTTTCTATAATTATTATGATTTGTAAAGAAACGAAAGATCAATATATTGCTGTTCTTAGAAATATATAAAATGTCACATAAATCGGTCATGGGTGTAAATTTGTTCTCAAGTGCTTCTTTGATTCCAAAATGAGAGCGGCCACATGTGGTAATGTTATACACATTTTCAACAATTTGTAATAACTTTTCAGTTTATTTTATTTTTTGTTTGGAAAGCGTTGCATACAAATTGCTATATCTAATTTGATTGATTTAGTGATTAAAACGTGTATGCTTAAAAAATTAAGTTAAGCAATTATGTTGCTGAAATCTGATATATCTGTGTGCGAAAATTGTTGAATCCAAGGAAGCTGATGCTATCAATGAAGAAAGTATCGAACATGTCTTTAATGGGTTCTAGAATATAATTGTACATGTCATCTAAACAACTTACTTACGGGGCATGTGTTTCTTATCTGTTTTAATAATTTACAGAAAATTGTTGTATTTTTGGCACAGTTTTCTAGCTTTTCAAAACTATGATGAAGGTTTTTTTTCATGAATAGTTAACAGTAATAGAGATTAGTCAAAGTGGAAATTGTGTACATTCTAATATACACTACCAATGTCTTGTGAACCATTTTCACTTTATAGAGCACCAACGTTATACCACTGCATAATGGTGTAGAAGCTAGTACCAAACAATCATTATTCCCAAATATTATTCTCATGCTTCTTCTTGAATAAATATTGGTCTTCCTGCTGCCATCCATTTTGCTTTTTTTTGCCACTGATGCAGTACACTGGGTTTGTTTAAATTACTATGACTTAATCAGCTGATTGATTTCTTGCAGAGAGCGTAGTCAGTCAATATCCTCCTTGTATGAGGATTATTATCCAAGAGACGTCTCACGATAAATTAAAAGTCGGATCGTTATTCCTGCTGACCAAAGATGGTGGAACATTGGGAAGAGAAGGTGGCTCTCATGCTGTTGTTATTCCCGAAGAAAACGTCTCCAGAGTGAGTATATATATATATATTTGACTCCCACGATATGGCAGGATTCCATAGCTCTGGAGAATACATACTTAGATAGTATTTAAGGGTTTTCTAGGATGTTAAAATCTAGTTGACTTGAAAAATAAATGGTCTGGTTGAGGTTTTTGGTGTCCATCATCACAGCTGCTTTTTATGGTGATGAGTGACAATACGACCTGTTTTCTTACACTCTTATCTTTAACGAAGCCATATCACCATTACTGTGATTAATTTACTGCCCAATTAATTCGAGAGTCTTGTATTTTGAAAGGGAAATCTACCAAGTAAATTATCTCTGTTTTGACTTTTATTTCTTATTTCAGCATCACCTGACGTTTAAATATGATGATGAAAAATCTTCATACTTTGCTGTGGACATGGGGTCGAGAAATGGCACGATACTGAATGGAAAACGAATGTCATCTGCTCAACAAGAGAGTGATCCGATGGAGGTAGATTTATATATTTACTTCATTGAGCGTAGTAAATTCATAAAATATAGGTTTGAAATCTAACTGGAGAGTTTTCATATTTTTTTTTCAATCATTAGGTTGCATGTCTGTATCCGAGACTTTATCAATTGTGATAAACGATTTTTAACTAACAAATGTGAAAAGTTTGTAAAGACAATTCGCAGGGTTCAAGTAGTCGAAAAGTTAAATGCAAATCCAAATGTTATCGATGAAGCATTTTTATCGTCTACCCCAGTAAATTGATAGCAGTCAAACACATTCAGTAATTTTTAGTTTGATTTTTATATGAATCTTCAGTCAGATTCTCAATCAATGACTTCGGTCACATTAAATTCTTGCGCCGGTGTCTAACAAAAAACATAATCTAACTATTTATAATTTTATTTTATGTATCCAGGTTGTCCACGCAAGTATTATTCAGCTGGGAAGTACAAAATTACTTTGCCACATTCACAAAGGAAATAGCACGTGTGGACATTGTGAACCAGGACTTTTAATCAAAGGTAATTTTTTTCTGCTTGTTCATCTGCTATCCTTATTTATAGAACATTCATTCTTTTTAAGTTGCTTATCTTTGTTGCATTTTTAAGTATGTAGTGTTGAAAAAAATCTGTAGACCTTGACATTATTGGCTGTATTCTTCAGGCCTCGCCATAGCTTCGGTAAAAATAATCGGTAATTAATGCTTTATCAACACAATGATATTTCACGATACTAAATTACATCTGATTTATACACTACAAATATTACCAATATCTTTCCTTTATATTCTAACTTTGTAAATCAAGTCAATTTAAAGTTGACATAGGAATATTATTGAAAATAATTCATTTTTTTTATTGTTATCAGAATCTTCCACTGCTGACAGTCCTGTCTACAAATCCATAAATATCAAGGCTCAACACAAGAAGGAACTCCGTCAATTGAAGATAAAATGCGGTGTAAATCCGTTTAAGGACGACGATGCGGGTCATAACCTTTTACCAGAGGGTTACGAGGACAAGGCGCAAAAAAGAAGGGAAAAAGTTGGGTCACAGCATCACGGGGCCAAGACTGAACAGGCGAGTCTTGACATGTGAGTAAAATTTTTTATTTATTATTTTTTAAGGAGTCTACGTCAAGTAGGTAGGTTGATCACATCTTCTAGGAACGTCAGCTGAAATGGAAGAGCTTCTTAAGACACCTGGTACAGAGGAACAATGTTGGAATGAATAAAAGCGGTGTTGTGATGTTGGATTTAGTTACAAAATTACGTATGGAGTGGAGAAATATATTATAATGCTTCTTTATATAAATCGGTCATTTTATTTAGATCTATTGCATCAACCAATAAGGGCTTCAAGATGTTGGAGAAGATGGGTTGGTCTGCTGGTGAAGGTCTTGGAAAAGAAGCCCAAGGAAAAAAGGAACCGGTGAGTCAATATTTTTTTATCACAATTTATGTCTAATTTACATGCATTTATGTATTGCGTGGATGTTATTTTTTAAAATTTGCATTAAAACACAATATACTCATATATACATACATATATTATCTATGTATTTTAATAATTTGAAAACTCACTCTTGGCAATTGTGTAATATGTTAAATTCTACTAACTGAACTCTAACGCTAATATAGGATAGATTAGAAAATGATTCATAATAAGTATTTTTTCTTTGATTTTATCAAAATGTGCTTCAAACGTATGTTAGGAGCATTTGTATTGATTTCGCTACTTTTATCGCCCCTTACATGATGCCGCTTGAGGCGATCGCGTCTTTGGTTCATAGTACGCCAAGGCCTCGAATGGATCGAGGAATTGGTTGACAGTTAATTTTCGACATCTTCAAATTGTGTTTTTACATATCTTCAGGCAAAAAACTGTTTTTCCAAATTCGATTTACGCAATGATGAATTGCCGTCGACAATATGCTTCACTTTCAGAATGGAAATGACAAAAAATACTGAATAATAAATTTATTATATGATATACAATATCACTCTGTTCGCAAAAGTATGTAAGAGAAGAAAACGCACGTCGCTCCCTTGTTCGTAGAGGCTTCCGTTTTTCCGCGGCATCAGCCCTTCTGTGAAACCGTACGCACTATTAAGCCCCGTTCAAGGTCGTCGCAAGGGCGAGTCAAGGGCACCGCCGGCCCCACCCCCGCGTCATGCCACTGCTGCCAACCTACCTATCTAAAAGGAGCGAGTATAACAGGGGTGCTACCTAAAAAATCCAAGAATATTAATACGTAAACATAATTATTGATATTCAATCTTTTTATTTTGAATTTAATCAGTGAATCGTTCAAATTTTATCTGCTTAAATTTTAGATTACAATTTTGAATGTTTTCATGTATACCGTTAGTTTACAACTTGATATTGATTATTTAGCATCAATAAATTAGTTATCGATTAAACATTTTTTTGGTAATTTATATTTGCGAATTTTAACCACAGTAGAATCCCGATTTTACGTGTCCGGAGTATACGTTTTCCCGCTATTTGCGTACAATTTTACGGCCTCGTCACATTTTATTAGTACATTCAATAGCCGCTTTTACGTTTTTATTTCCCGCAAATTGCGTTTGAAATATTTAAAATTCGAATATATTTATAGACACATTTTATTGAATCCAGCAATTAAAAATGTAGAATATGCGAATTTTTGATTGAAAGCTTTTTATTCAGGTTCACTTGTCATCGTGTGTGCACGATTTTATTGCTATTTCCGTCTAACCAATGATATTTTATGATAGCGTTTCACTTTTGTGCAATGGATAATTATTATTCACACACACGTCTACACGTTACAGTCCTCACGGCCAAGGTTACGCATTGTGATTTGTGGGCGATGGCAAGGAATTAATTTTTGACTAATCCTTGATTTTTATGTGATTACATCGGAAGTTGTGGAAATTGATAATACAGTGAACAGTCATATCCACGAAAAACTATCCGATGGTGAACAACTCTCCAGTGAAGAAGAGATAAATTGGATCCGTCCAAATTGAAAAAACTATATTCCATATAAGTCTATATTGGGGACCTCAAAACCTATTTTACTAACATTGAAGATGTATAAAACGAATCCTTAAAATTAATTATTTATAACATCGAATAAGCAAACGTAAACAACCCAAAAAACTGTTCTGCGTGATTTTATCGATACGAGACATTTTTTTTTAGGTTTTTTAAAACCCTCAACTCACGTTTTACCCCGAATAACATTCGTTTTGGCTGTCTCGTGAAAAACGTAAAATCGGGGTTTCGTTGTATTGTGCAATTTGTTTGGATGCGCCGAGTGCAGAATCGGTCGATTTCTGAATAGTGTTCTAAAACCGGAATGCCCCACGCTTTTTGGCGATTGTGTTTCATTTTTTTTTGTTGCAATGCAATGTTACATTGCAACCGCATGATGTAATGGACAATTAATAATGCATTCAGACAATCGTGTGGTCACATGTTTTTTTTTCGATACATACGTTTATTTTCTATGATGTAATTAATATTCAAATCTGATAACAATTGTATACACATTTTTTTTTATCTATTTGCATGACATTTTCAAGGGTTGGGTCACCTACATTGGCGTGTTTAATGTTTAATTGTTTAATTTTACGAATTATAAATTCTTTCTTATCGATTTTTAGAGGTTATTATAATATATTTCATCTTTTTAGATTGTTTCTATTTTTTACATTTCCAACTATCGCAATGCCTAGAGAAGAGTCTGCTTCATAGATAAGATTTCAGAATCTAATATTGCAATTTGAGATATAAGTTATCAGACAAAAATCACGTATTCGAAGAATAAACTCACCCTTAGAAGCGGCGTACAGCCAGTTATAAGTTACATGCATTGATTTGTACGATTGGCAACGGTTTATAATGATTTCAAAAGATATTATACATTAACAAATATGATAGGATGGATTTCTCGAGTCGTTTTTCTTGGCGTTTCGTCGTCCAAAATGAGCTGTAAATAAAACAGTATTATCTAATACTTTGGTTTAATCTCCACCACCTGCCGCGTATCAACAATCGTTATGCGGGGGTATACCGCAGCGCAACGAAAGTGGTTCGCTCTTAAAATTTCCATAAGCATCCCGGGAACAACTTTCAAAAACTATAGTTGGTATTATATTATATAATACATTACTTATATTGTAATTTAGTGATTTTTAACGAGATCATTTCTTCAGTCAGTCCAAAACGATGATTAGGATTGAGACGGCATGCAAGGCGAGTCTGATAATAACATGAGCCTATCTGTTAGTACACAACTGCTGACGTGGATTGTATAATGTGTGGCCTGCCTTAATCCTATTCATCGTCTTGGACGGAGAGTCCTCGGACTGTAGGTGTATGGTTACCATTAGTAATGGACGGAAGGTTGGCCATTATTTGTTCTATTCACTATTTTCGATCGCGGCCATTTGATTTTTAAATAATAGTAGATAACTGGTGTAAATATTTTAGCTAAAAGTTCCAGCTGATAGAACAGCAGATTATGCTGTTTGTTCTTTTTTCTATTTCAATATGCAACATATCGCAATTGTTGAATATAAAGAGCGTTTCTTTCTGGCTATACTCGGGATATTGAACTCATCTTCTGGGAATATCCTGAAGTGTGTACCGAATAAGAAGAGTTGGCTAACTCGGTTCAACCAGCTGTTGGATCGTCCAATTTTGTCGCCAGAGCGTGATACTATTCCATGTTAAAATAATGCGGCGTCGTATGGTGAGCGAGTTTAACTCATACAAATATGGTGAATTATCACCTAAAAGCGCGGCGACCGTCATCATATCATCAGTGGTGGATTAACACGTAGACACCACCACTCGGTTTTTTAGGTCTCACACTTCCATTAAATTTCTACGTTCATCGAAGATGTATGGTCTCTCGTTTTTTTTATGTCGCGTGCTACCTCAATATTTTTACTTTTTAAGGCCCCTTCAACAATCTTGAGGCCCCCGTGTTTGCGTTATATGTAAATCCGCCACTGTATAATAGAACTAAGTGAATGGTGAAGTATTCAAAAGCCAATAAATTCGTTGTAACGAAATGAATTAATTCAATATTTAAATTAATATATTTTTATCCGATTTAACAGCCCTGTTTAACATAATTTTATTATGACTCTTTTGAGTATGCAGGTATACATTATAATATAATATGAAATGTTTGAATGAAAAAAGTACGTACAGAATAATTGTTATGTATTATGCTTTGCAGTAACTTCGTTGCGTCATTTCTCGGGCAAAAAGTCTCTAGCCAATCGCTAGACAACAGTGCAATTATTCAACCCTAAAATGACCTAAGACATCTGTTTCGTTGTGATCGATTATTAATTTATTCTTATTAAGTTGTTCTTATTATAAGTTATAAGTTATTGCCTAGGTGGTGGTTTCATACTTCATAGATAGTTCGTTGACAACTCCGCACAAGAAAACGCGCGTTTGTTTATATGTGTATTTATCATTACGCGATTATCCTGCGTGGAGTTGTCTTGTGTGCAATTGGTTATCGTCGTAGATGCATAGGATCTAGAATTTAGTTATTCAAATCGAATTCATCTGCAAATATTTCAATAGGTCTATGGTCCGATTTGGCCGTTTGAATGACTGTCACGGAACACTGTATTCAGCCAGTAAATGGTCTGCGTCTTCTCTCGTATCCTACAGAATTGCCGAACATTACTTTGCTGGTTTTTGTCCAGCTATATCCGTGTGACTTATCCAATATAGTCTTCCAATTTTATCTGACTGAAGATGTGCATCTTCTTATAACCCATATATTTGAGTGTTATATCTTCTTCGTGTGCTACCTTATAGAATTACAATATGTACAGCTAAGGATTTATTGAAATACGGTGCGATGAAAATTTAGTAAAGAAATATCCCGAAAACAGTAATCCGTTTGAAGATAATGACACGTTTC
This sequence comes from Rhyacophila evoluta, assembly GCA_022683975.1. Lineage (NCBI taxonomy): Eukaryota > Metazoa > Arthropoda > Insecta > Trichoptera > Rhyacophilidae > Rhyacophila > Rhyacophila evoluta. The sequence goes on from JAGVSQ010014391.1 coordinate 8,980, forward strand.
ACGGGAGACTACATTTATGATGAACGGCGAGTATGAAAATATATTGGAGACTAAAATGAGATCAATTTCCGAGACAATTTTAATTCTACTGTTGCTAACATTGTGATTCTCAAGGTCATACATAAATGACAACAGCTGTTGTAGCTTTCCGTCGCTTTTTCTTACCTATTTGTATACTTTCTACGTTTAAAAATCTTTCCCTCGTTTTAACCTCGGCGCTAATGTTTTGGTCGAAAAATCGAAACAAATATTTGGTTTTTAGCGCATTTGTAACCAGCGGTGAAGATTTATCAAGAGAGTCTTGTTAAAATAGTGATAGTTCTGGTCAGAGAGCGTTTCCTATCTTTTTTGAACTATTCATTATTTATTGAAACCATATGGTGGCTTTATAAGCGCTTCTAGTTTTCTGATTGATAAACGATATGGAAGAAATGAACCATTTATACGTTAATTGATTCCTTTCTTTCATGTATTCGTATTAGATTCTGTATAATCATTGGAATTATATTATCGTTCATGGTTCTCGGTTTTATCCAAACGTTCGCATCGAGGTGTTATGAAAGCAGTCTTCGCGTTAAACTGAACATTTCGTGGTATTGCAGTACGTTATCATCCCGTTCTACCCGTGCCCGTCGCGTGATAGTTATAATTTTTTTCGCGGCATTAATCCGGATGTGCAGGCATCCATCATGTAATCGAGATGTCGTTAGATGCCGGCCCAAGGTAACACACACACATTGACATTTTTTTTGCCGCGTCTTCAATTCCCGCCGTTTTTTGCCGTCATAAATAATAATTATTGTCTATTGCCGACGCTCCGCGGTGCATCTGTAATAAAGGAAGACTATCGCGAATGAGATACATGTGGCTTTTTTTTATGTTGTCTGGCGCTTTTAATGTCAGATTCGACTTCGCGTGCATTCTCCTTCCCCTCTATCACCCGTTACTTCTCCGCGAGGAATACATCCAGTGCGGGAGTGTATTGTGGTGTGGCGATCGTGACCCTAACGGCTGCCTTTCATCGTTTCTTGATTAGTTGCACTCAAATATACACGTGTTCTGACTAAACCCTAATGTTAAGCCTTGCTGAAAAGAGTCTTTTTACCTCATTATAAGATGCTTATAACAAAGCTATAATGTTCTTTTTAGAAACCAAATCGCAATGACTGGTCGGTGCCTCAAATGGCTGGCCTGACTTGGGAATCTTTCACATTTGAAGAAAGTTTTTGGAGATGTTGGGACCTTGTATTTTGCCATATAAGCAAATAGGAGATAATGTAAGGACCAAAATGACAGAACTTGGAAGCAAAACTGTTATCCTCTTTTACGACTGAATTTTAAGCTATAGCTCACCCCAATAAGCTTTTGTTTCTTTTGTATTACACACTATTACACGTTAAAAAAGTGTGGCTTTTACATATAGATATGGAGTTTGAATCCTTACCCATCCGGCTACGGCCGGTTTGCATCGAACGGCGGTCGTGTATCGGAAAAGAAGCTGTCTCGTTATTCCATCATTATCGCCAGTTTATCACTTGGCCCTTAGTAATTTGTCTCATTTGTCTTGACCTGTGAATTGCACTGCCACGTCTAATGGCGAATTTCATTGCTTTCAAAAAGTTTACGGCGTCATACGGCGAGCGTGATGAT